>PVJS01005002.1:0-14198 GCA_004027185.1 Glis glis
CTTCCTCCCTCCCTCCCTCCCTCCCTTCCTGGTGGTAGTGGAGATTGGACCCAGGGATGATCTACCTCTGAGCTACACTCCCAGACCTATTTTATTTATTTTGAAACAGGATCTCACTAAGTTGCCGAGGTTGGCCTCGAATCCGCAATCTTCCAGTCTTAGCCTCCCAAGTACTGGGATTGAAGGCATGCACCACCACTCCCACCTCTTAAGTTTCTTTTTGCACACAGGGAGAGAGACTATGGCAACGTACCTGCTTGCCCAAGCACAACATTTCTTAGTAATCCTCTTGGCTTGCAGTGAGCCCTGTTGGCTACATCTTATTAGTATGGATAGTTTGACTTCAGTCTGTCTCTCACCTTTTATACCAAGTACACTCCAAATTAGATGGAGTTTCAATTTTTACTATAACTTCAGGTCTAGGCTGCTCTGCCTACATTAAAAGCATCCTATGTAAAACATTACTCATATTCCTGGTTTCCCCCATATCATGCTCTGCATTTTCTTTTTCCCCATAGATTTTCTCACACTATACTGTCTTATAATTTACTTATTTATCATATTTAGTATTATTGTCTGTTCCCTCCTCTATCCAAATAGAATGTAAACTCATGGGTGCAGGTATCTTTGTTTTGTTCACTGAAAAATCCTAAACACCTAGTAAACAGCAAATGATTGCTAAATGATGAATAAATGCTTTTTGGGGGATTGAACCCCAAGGGGGGTTTCTATCTCTGAACTATACCCCCAGCTGTTTTTACTTTTTATTTTGAAACAGGGCCTAAGTTGCTAAGGCTGGCCTCGAACCTGTGATCCTCCTGTCTCAGCCTCCCAAGTCCTGAGATGACAGGCATGTGCCACCAAGCCTGGCTTGAATATATGCTTTGGATAACAGTTTGATTAAGTCTGATTAGAAAGCAATCCACACAGTGGTTTGGGAACTAGAAGAACACGCTCGAAAGCTTTTACTTTTCTCAAGACTTGAAACAAGAATCTGTGGTAGAAAAACCACCCATGCCTTACCTTGAAAACCATTTTTAAAATCGGCTCCTTTTGGTAAGAGTTCTGGAGTGTATTCACTGTAGCCACCTACATAAAACTGACCGAAGACATTGAGACCAACCAGTCTTCCTGGGGAGATGACAGACTTATTTTTCTGATCATCCACCTTCAAAAGGAAAAACAATTCAAAACCTATTTTAAAAGGCATTAATTCCCTAGGGTGCTGTTAAGATACTCGTTTGTTATTTCCCATTAACTTGCCATGAACAATTTATAAAGACTAGAATTTTGAACTAATTAACATGAAACCGGTCAATTCTCTGCTTCTCTGCTGGTGACTGTTAACACAGGTACATTAATGTAGCAGTCGTGGTTTTGCATTTCAATCAAAATCACAGTTCTTCAAAGAGTAGGCGCTGGCATCCTGCTGGTACCCCACCATCTAGCCTTGCCCTCTCCCCCATGCATTCTCAACACATCCACCAGTCATTTGTCCAGAAATAGAAACCAACCATGGTACCCAACCCTCATCTTAAGCATCTCTCTACAGATCTGGATACAAATCTAAACTTCCTAGCATGACATCTAAGTCCTTTGATAATATAGACCTCGTCTACCTTTAACCACATCTCTTGGTCTCCAATCGCCTTATGTGAAAACCACACCAAGTGACTCCCATTCCTTAACTCCCACACTGGCCACTGCTCTTTTTCCTAACTCCTATTTATTTGAAAGCATGCTCAGACTTCACCTGTTTTTGTTTGTTTGTTTTGTGGTACTGGGGATTGAACCCAGGGGCGTTCTACCTCTGAGCTACACCCCCAGCCCTTTTAATTTTTGTATTAAAACAGGGTCTTGCTAATTTGCTGAGAGTCTGGCTAAATTGCAGAGGCTGGCCTTCAACCTGCAATCCTCCTGTCTCAGCCTCCCAAATACTCAGATTACAGGAATGGGCCACCACGCCAGGCTAAGATCACCTTTTGTGGGCAGCATTTCCTGAACCTCGACTCTCACCCTTATCTATGTTAGCAATCCCTCTTACTCTCACGCCACTTAACCTGGTCCTCTCTCTGCTGTTCTGCTTGGTGCACTGGTCTGTGAGCTCCAGGGGCGAAGGCACCCCGGGCCGCTCGTCTCTGTCCCTCTGCTCAGCTCCCAGCTTATGGGTGCTCAGTATGTCTGTGGGGCAGAGGGAGGGAGGGAGGCTCCTTACCTTCAGCCAGCCCTCTCGGAGGCGTCTCCCCAGATGCACGGTGTGGGTCTGGAGGCTCAGGTTGAGGGGCTCGCTCCTGACACTTGCTATGCCAGTTCCCAGGTTGAAACTGTAAACCACGCTGCCGTTAAGCAGCCCCACCACCAGGAAGTCGTCGCCATCCAGCCCTGGAAGGAGAGGATGCAGGGGGACGCTGCCTGAGGGGAAACCCAGGAGTCCGGTCCGGGTATGAACGGTAGATGGCATGGTAAGGTCTAACAGTGTCACGTCAGCTCTCAGGCATGCACACAACCGACCAGAAACGGTCTGAGCTCTAGTGTAACTCCTTGAAGCCATGAGGGTTCGGGTCAGGCCAGGGAATGATCAGTACCTAAAGAGCTGAATAAGATTAAAATCTCCTTTTGTCTGAATAAAATTCAGTGTGCACTTTACACAAAGGAGAACTTTACCATGATGCAGAGCGCTGGTAGTTAACATGATTTGAAAGACCAAACAAACGGGTTTTGTTTGTTTTCCTTTTTTTGTACTGGGGATTGAACCCAGGGGCATTCTATCCTTATAACACACCCCCAGCCCTTTAATTTTTTTTTAAAAATTTTGAAACAAGGTCTCACTAAGTTGCTGAGGCTAGCCTTGAAACTTTCCTCCTCCTGTCTCAGCTTCCCAAGTACTGGGATTATAAGTGTGCACCACAGCACCCGGCTTGGATTTCGGTTTTGCAGAATGTCATAGCAATGTTGAGGATAGAACATAGAGGCCGAGAAGAAGCCTCATTGAAAGGTCCTTCAAGTGACTCAGGAGAGGAACAATCAAGGCCTAAATAAAAAAAAAGATGATGACCTACGAGACAGAAAAAAGGGGAGTGGATATTTTTGTGAACTAGAAGGAAATTTGAAAGGACAGATCAATTTGGATGAAAAGGAGAGGAGAGAGAGGAATGAAGATTCTGAAGGATCTGGCTTAAGGGGCCGGGTAGGGGGAGGGAGGGCTGTGGGGTGAGACGCCTAGGAAAGGAGCATCCTGGGGACGCTGCAACTCTGGTTTCTAGGCGTCCCTGTCCAAGGGTGTGTCCCAGAGCTTAGGAGTGGGGATGAACCAAGAGGTGGGATAAAGAGAGTCCGGGAACCAATCGCACCACGAGTAGAGGAGCAAGAGCACCTCTCCCCACACCGCGGTCCCTCGGGCGCTTCCCTCGCCTCTGTCACTCCTCCCTCTGTGGGCCTCTCTCAGTGTCGGCCCTGCTGATGGCGGAGGGCTGGGTAAAAGAAAGAGAAGCAGTTGACTCCCAGGTTGGGGCCTGGGAGGCGAACAGTATTTTAAGGACTTGGAATTATTCTAGGATAATGTTTTCCAAACCTTGTGGCTCATCTCGCTCATCCAGGGAGTGTGTCAAAAATACAGGACCTACCTTACAGCACTGATATGAGAATCTTTCAAGCTACATCCCAGAAATACTGTTTTAACAGGCTTCCCAGCTATTTTGAATGATTGATGTTAGTAACTGCAGGAGGACCGGGCATGCAACCGTGCTGTCACGCAGGGCTGAGTTCAGACAGGCCTTCTGCTGTCACTGTCTCCATATTCTTAGTACTTTTCTCTTTGCACTGTGTTTTGAAAAAGAAATCTATAGGATATGCGTGGGAACAGAGGAGACACATGCACACTCTGTGGGCGCTTGCTGTCTCTTGCCCCCCATTCACGTGCAGGTCAGCGAAGTTCCCACGAGAACAGAATTCCCACGGTACTGAGAGCTCAGTGAAATTCGACCGGAGTGCAAGGTAAACGCGTTAAGTCTGATGACTGAGCGGGCGCCCACAGCCAGGAGGCCGTGCTTTCCGTCTGAACCAGAACTTGTTTTAAACACAGAAAGAAGGCAAGAGTGGTTTAGAAAACATGAACGATCAAGGAACCCTGTCATTCCTTTCTTACTCCTGTTACTCCCCTGTATTACCTAACTACTCACACTGGAAATTCTGACTGAGAAGGAAAGGGAAGGATAGGACAGATCCTTTCCTCTCAGTCCTTCCTTAGCATCAGTGATCGGTAAGCAGACAGGGCTGACAGAATGTGCACACATCAGCAAGAGCAAAACACAGCTCCCGTGCTTTTCTGCAGAATTTCCACTGTTTTGGTAAGAAAGAAGTACGTAGCCACATACGAGCTATGAAATATGAATTGCATAGTTTTGGTGACTCTCCATCTGAGTTTAATGCTTTTACATTTGTATTTTAAACTGGCATTGCGCAACATGAAAATGAATGGCAATATTCATACTACTAACTTAATGTCTTATTTTTTCTTGACTTAGAATGACATAAATAGTGAATAAAAATGGACGGGTAAAGAAAACGTGGCATATACACACAATGGAGTTTTACTCAGCCTTAAAGAACAAAATTATGTCATTTGCAGAAAAATGGATGGAACTAGTGAATATTATTCTAAGTGAGATCAGCTAGTCTCATAAAGTCAAAAGTTGAATGTTTTTTTCATATGTGGAAACTAGAGAGAAAAGATAAATGAGGTGAGAGACTAGTAGAAGAGAGGAAAGGGATTGGGGCAGGGAGGTGGGGAGGGAAAGGGAGGGTTGATGAAGGAAACAGTTAAAATCATGCTAAGTCCATAGATGAAGGTATCACTACCAATATCACTACCATGTATGGAGACGGGCAGCGGGGTGGGATCCGGAGGCAAACGGACCAAGTTCTGTGTACATAAATGTTTGTATCACTTTGAACCTGTGATGTATAATTACAGTGAACCAATAAAAGTATTTTAAAAAAGTTAAAAGATCACTGAAGAGAGGAAAATGCCTTATATCTTAACACCTTTATGACATTTTTTCCTGCATTTTGAACTCGCTCACTTGCTATTTCCTTCCTGTCTGCCTACCTGCTTTTTTCCTTTCCCTCCCCCCACCCCTTTTTATTTTTTGTTGTTGAGAATCCCACTAAGTTGCTGAAGCTGTCCTTAGACCTGTGATCCTCCTGTCTCAGCCTTCCAAGTACTGGGATTACAGGCATGCACCACCATGCCTGGCTTCACATTTTCATTTGCAATGGGTCCCACATATTGTGAAGCTGTTCCCGAGGAACAGGATAGTTTGGTGCCCTCATAAAGCAAACCAGGAGAGAAGAGCAAAATGATAACTAGACTGACCTAAGCAGCCGAGGCTGCTGTGAGCCTCTGCAGGTGGATGAGAGAGACACTGACCCTGTAGGCAGAGGATCTGCCTTGTGGGGAGATGCTGATGCACACAGGGACCTGTAAAGTCACATAGGCACTAGGTGGTGGAGTCTGCATCTGAAGACAGCCTGATCGCATAGCCAGCCAGTGTCTGTGAGGCAGAGAAACAGAAGCAAGCATCTGACCAGGGCTGTGTCCCCTTCTCCACCCCCAGCAGCTATTCCCAAATGCTCCTTTCCAAGGAGTGGTGAGAGAAATATCTCTTAAGATTTTTATAAGGATTAAGTGAAATTTAATGCACAGTGTGGACCTAGCACATGGTAGGCACTTAGTAACTGCACACTTCTTTCTCCTTCCTCTCAACTATGGCCCGCCTTAGCTTTGTGTATCTCATATTCTTACCGGCTTCATTAAAGTTTGGGGAAGCAGGTATTCCTAGATCTCACATTGGAGCACACATCTGCTCCCAGTTAACTTTTGGGGTCAGGGACAGCAGCAAAGATTTTTCTTTTTTCTTTAAGCCAATTGCTTCAGTGCTATACTATGATCCAACTGAAAGATTTTGGAGGGTCAGCCATGGTGATGGCATGAAATGATGCGAAGGCATAGTTTGCTAGTGTCTAAATGCTTTGTGTCACTTTCCTAGAATATCTTGCAAGGGAAATTTCTTGGCTCATCAGTACATAATAATTAAGTCATGTCATATTCCAGCAAGCACTCTTGTCTTAGAATAACTTCATTCTCAAATCCAGTGTTTATTAGAACAGTTTTCCATGAGTGGCTTTAGGAAATGTATGGAAACTTGTATTTTTCCATTTGTCAATTCACAAAGCAACAGGTGGTGTTCCAGATTTTTATTATTAGATAGAAATGCTTAGGATTGACAAGATGAGAGGGTTTTTTTCCCCATGAAAAGAGTTAAGCTAATTTGGGATGCAGAGCACAAACTCACAGTGAATCTTAATGAAACCAGGCTTAGGGAGATTTTCAGACAAGGCAAGGGATAACTTGTGGGATATTACTTCAGAGCTGGTGCTAAGAAGGAAGGATTTAGAGAGATTATGTTGTGCAAGTGGCAAAAAGGGGACGAAGAAAACAACAGGGATGACTCTACATGAACAGTGGGTGAGAGATCAAGGCAGTAAATTAAAATCCTTTTAGAATGCACAGAAGATAAAACACTTGGTCTCTCTGGCTAGACAGAGAAGTTATAACTCAGTTACACAAATACTGTTGAGCAGAGAACTTCAAGGTGGGTGTGTTGTGGTGAACCATGCTTAGCATTATAACAACATTCATAATAGAATTGTTAGAGGAAATCTTTTGGGGGAAAAGATGAGATGCTGTGGTCAGAATGGGATCTGGCTTCATAATGGATGGAAAGCAGTGATTCATTAGTGGGGCAAGGGCTTCATCTGGGTGAAGGCAGGGATGCTGGACTTGCTAGCAATCATGATGACAAATGGGAACCCGCTGAAGCTGCTCCATGTGTATTCTGAAAGGAGAGAGCGAAGAGGTCGAGACAAGCACCATCAGGCCCTCTAGGCTCAGCTGGGTCTTAGAAGTGTGTGATGTAGGAGGTGTTATGGTTGGGATTTAGAATGTCCCCCTAGATTTCACAGAGACAAGGCAGCCATGTTGGAGGTGGGGCTTGGATGCTGAGGAGGGGTTCCTGGGGGTGTGGCCTTGGGGATTATATATGGTCCCTCCTCCTCTTGCTCTCTCTTGCTTCTCGCCTCCATCATGTGAGAGCAAAGCCCTTGGACTCTTCTCTCTCTGCTTCTCTCTGCTATGCCCTGAGCTCCACAGATGTAAACTGGCCTATCATGGAAGTGAACCCCTGAAATCTCCAGAGCTGTGAGCAAATAAATCTTCTTCCCTCTAAGTTGCTGTTGTCAGGTGTTTTGGGTTACAGTGGTGAGAATGCTGACTGAAACAGGAAGGGTGAGCGGTGGTGATAATAATAGGTCCTAGATACATAAAACCTCAGGGAGAACACAATATTTGCATCACAAACATATGGTTATAATTGTGATGGTAGTTTGTTCCCTAAATCATGTAGAAGTAGTTACATGATTCTTTGTGGTTTGTTTTTAAACCTAAAGGTTTTGATGTTTATATCAGTAGTTCTCCAAGTTGCCTGGACCTTGTTGGCCTAGCTTCTGATCTAATTGTCTTGTATGGACAAGATGGGAGAGTCTAATTATACATGGAGGAGGAAAGGCACCCAAGGTTTCAGGAAATTGTGCAGGTTCACTTGATCTGAAGGAAAAAGGGAGAAAAGGAGCATAAGGGTGCAGCAACCCTTCCTGCTTTATGGTAATCATAATGGAACCCTTCCAGGGGGGACATGCAAATGAAGTAACAGTAATTTGAAATGGTCTGATTAGCTCTACCCTGAAGGAAGACCTGAGAAGAATAGCTGGTGGTTTGAGTCATGGGTTCATTAATGAACTAAAAAAAAAAAAAAGGCAAGGCTCACGTATGAAAGAAGTTTCTCAAGCCTGTGCCTTGGAGAGATTTCCCAAATGCACCTGCCCTTCCGTTTCTCCACTGCTGTCGGTCAATCACTGTAACTACATGCTGCGTTCTCACTTGGTGGATGTGCTCTGCCCCAGAAACCAGAACCACGGGCCAGGGAAGAAGCAGAAACTGACTCTCAAGTGTCCTGCCTCGGGGGCAGCATGGTTTGGGATGCTGTTCCCTGGACTGTTCTAAGGGGAGTGTTGGGAGTTCTAACATTTATATGGACAGTGCTGTGAAATCCCTGCGTATTTCAGCACACTTCAGTTAATCCAAAGGCTACAATTATGACTTTTAACACCATAGAAACATGGTAACTCTCATTTAGCTGATCAACAATCTTAATTACAGGAGAACAAAATTAAAATTTCTGAAATGTTTTATTTAGAAGAAAAGATTTATTCATAGAAAAATAATAGATGTGATTTGTTATTTCTCCAAACTATTCTTCCAATGTGGTGAAATATCTTCATATATTCATATATCAAATCTAATTTATCCCTTTAAGTATGATAATGTACTCAGCAAAGTTGTACAAGGACATGTGTGTTTAATCTTTGCCTTGCTGCTAATATAATTTCTAGCTGCTCATTTCCTTTATCTCTCTCTTTTGAAAAATAGGTAATGATAACACCTCATAGGATTGTCTTTAACAATAACTCAAAGTGTTTTAAAAAGACATTTCCAAGTGGATTCAGCGATTCCAAGTTGACAAGTGGCTTTTTCTTCAGTCTTCCTCCTTTCCTGCCATAGTGGCAGAGACAGTGTAGGAGGACCACAGAGATGGTGCTCAGTGAGCGTCGCTCAGTGAATGGCTCTTAATTACCAATGGGACCCTCCCTTTCTTCCTTCCCTCCCTCCCATCCTTCCTTCCATTGAATCCAGAGGCATTCTATCTCTGAGCTATACCCCATACCCCAGCCCTATTTTATTTTTTACTTTTAAATAGGGTCTCACTAAGTTGTAGAGGGCCTCACTAAATTGCTGAGGCTGGCCTCGAATCTGTGATTCTCCTGTTTCAGCCTCCCAAGTACTGGGATTACAGGTGTGTGCCACCATGCCCAGCTAAGAGTTTCCTTTCGATGGAATCATTCCTTGTGAGTAAAACCTTTGTGGCCATATTTGATTATAGTTCTAATTTTTGTAAAGCCTTTTGATTTCTGAAAAAAGAAAACTCCCTATTTATTAAATTCTTAATATTACAGTACAATGACACTGACAGACACCAAGATGAACTTAATTGAGCTTCAGTTGACTGTTCAACTGGCTATGAGAGGGTATATTCAGTTTTTAGGAAGAAAACTAAATGAGATATGAATGAAAAGTTAGATAAGTGTGCAAGATTTATTAGGAAAATAATGGAAGGTTATGGAATCAGAATAAAAACTAAGGGAAACACACCAAGTGATGCCTGCATGGATGTTTGTATCACATTGAATCTCACTAAAATGTATAATTACATTGCACCAATAAAAGTATAAAAAAGTAAGGTAATACAAAGGAAAAGCATCTCTAAGTTGATATGTGAGAGATAAGATCCAAAAGAATGGCCTTCTTACCTACCAGAACAATCCGTGTTGAGTGGTATAGGATTCTAGACACGTGAACCATTTTTATCTCATATTAGCGCCAGGCTCTACTTTTTAAGACACTAAGCTAAAATTAAGATGACTGGAGATTTTAGATTAACTCCTAAGAACATGCAATCTTTGCTTATCTTCAGATCTGTACAGCTTCTGATTAGAGGGCGCTCTTATTTCCAGCTGGGCTCAGAGCCCCTGAGAATGTGATGAAGTGTATTTCCAGGCTACCTATGGTCCACGGTTTCACATCTCTCAAGCAAAAGGAGCTGAGACTAGAAAAAGTGACAAATCTAGATCTCTCCTACTGTCAGAGATGGGGCCATGACAATAAGGGATGAAAACATCAGTTTGTAAGTAAATTTGAATTTCCATAGAGTTATAACCACATGTGCTTATTGGTAATATAGACCCAACATACAAAGTGTGGACTTTTAGTTGACTGATTTGCATTTCTCTTTCTTTCTTTCTCTCTCTGACCTCTGGTTGTTTCTCTATGAGATCAGGGTAACTCTCTGAACCATGCTTAAATGTACATTTTTCCTCCTATCAATCTGAAAAAAGGTGGTGGGAGGATTTGCAAGGATCTATACATCTTTGTGATTTCCAACCCTGAGCACTGTTCAAATGTGACAATGCTTGTGTTTCTCAGTAAAGTGAGTTAGTTTAACTTCTTTATAAACTATCTTAGAAAACTCAAATTATTTAATGACTTAGACAATTTGACGTGACAGTCCAGGATGTTTAATTCCAGGATAACTAAAATTCAATAGTTTTGAGGTTGTCAGGAAGAAATTCCTCATAATTTCTAGTCATGCTGCTATGATTACAGAAGAAAATAATGAACATTCTTCTGTTGTAAAAAACTGAATATGGGCACACCTTGTCAGTGATGTTTATCGAGTGCCTCAGTGCTGGGGAATTGAGAGATGTGTTACATTGAGGAATCGGTGGCAGCCTGCTCTCCCATTCATCAGGCATCTTCCTATTGCCTGACCTATACCAGGGCTCTTGAGAGAACAGCCCAGGCTGATTGCTTTTTGTGACATTCCCCACTCCATTTTTTCCCCCTGTAATATAGATGACATTTGTTTCATTTTTTTCCACAGGGGGGAAAACACATCAAGCTATATTTATGTACTCTTATTTCTGTTACAGTTAATAACTATGGGCTTGAAGCAAACAAGAAACTATTTGGCATGAGATATGAGGCAACCTTCCATAATTATGACAGCATAGAAGACCTGCATGCTGGCGACTGATAGAAAGCTGTGGGCATAAAGCTCTTAGATGCAGAGATCAATTTCCAGGAACTTTTTTTTCTAAAAAATTCCATCACTAGCCGGGCATGGTGGTGCATGCTTGTAATCCCAGTACTTGGGAAGCTGAGACAGGAGGATTGCAGGTTTGCAGTCAGCCTCAGCTACTTAGTGAGGTCCTCCACAACTTAGTGAGATCCTGTTTCAAAAATAAATAATAAAGTAGCACTGGGGGTGTAGCTCAGAAGTAGAACGTCCTGGGTTCAATCCCCAGTACCACACACACAAAAATTCCATCACTGTATTAAACCTCTTAAATACAGATTATGGGTGAGATTTTAGGTTTTTGTTTTTTGTGGTACTGGGGATTGAACCCAGGGGCATTCTACCTCCGAGCTACACCCCCAGCCCTATTTTTTATTTTTATTTTGAAACAGGGTCTCACTAGGTCTCACTCTGTTTATTTTGAAACAGAGTCTCAACTACTTGCTGAGACTGTCCTTGAACCTGTGATACTCCTGTCTCAGCCTCCCAAGTACTGGGATTACAAGTGTGTGCCACCATGCCTTGGCTTCAAGATTTTAACTTATACTTCAAGGAGGTAAGTAGTGATACCTGTCTTCCTTCCTCCTTTTTATTTAGATCCTAACATCTCTACTACCATCCAGATCAGTCTACGCCCACACAGTATTAGTAGCTAACCAGGATAGCCTCTGTCTGCAGAGTCTTTCAGTTGTGGAAGAATCAATAAACATGTAATTATTGATTTCTCATAAAGTACCTGGCATATGAATGATGCGGTTGGGGATACAAAAGAAATTGAAGCATGGTTCATCTTAAAGGGATTTAAGATGAATCTTTCTGAGGTATGAGATTACAAAATTGCTACTATTCTAAGGTTTTTGATTTTTGTTTTTTTTATTTTATATTTTATTTTTTTTTTATTTTTTTGCGGTACCGGGGATTGAACTCAGGGGCGTTCTACCTCCGTGCTATGCCCCGGTCCCATTTTTTATACTTTTTATTTTGAAACCGGGTCTCACGAAGTTGCAGAGGGCCTCACTAAGGAGAGAGAGAGGAGAGAGAGAGAGAGAGAGAGAGAGAGAGAGAGAGAGACAGGGAGAGAGAGAGCGAGAGAGAGAGACAGGGAGAGAGAGCGCGAGAGCTGAGGCTGGCCGCGAACCCGGATCCTCCGGTCTCCGCCTCCCACGCCCGGGGGTTCTTTTGATTTTTTTAAAGTGGTGATTGTGAATGACAAAACAGTATGTAATTAGATCTCAAGCTATGGGGTGTAAACTACAAGCAGCACACTGGCTCTGTGTATGTGTTCTTTGTGTGGTATACAAGAGGGCCCGACCTCATCAGAGAACATCGTGTGGGGTGTATTGGGGAGGTGGAGAGGACCAGGGCAGGCAATCCCAGCAAGAGGAAGCTGTGCAGGGGAGAGGACTGGGCGACAGATCTCAGATGTAATGAACTGGCTGCTTATGTGGACTGTTGGCGGGAAAGAGGTGGGCCAGGCATGGGAGAGAATTGAATGAGAAGGCTGGTGGGGCTGCTGCAGCTCTCTAATTGTAGAGGACTGGTTGAAACGGAAGGGAAAGACCCAGAAACACACGGTAGGGACCATGTTCCCTGGCTGTTTAGCTGGATGAAGTTTCTACACTTTGAACTCCATCTTTTCCTTCATTTATGTACTTCTTTCTTTTTAGTCAATGGTATTTAAGTTCCAGATACATGTTACATGTTGTGATAGATGCTGTGTACATCTGATGTGGCTCCCAAACTCTGCTTTAGTATTGTTTACAAGATTTTAAGGACATGAATCTTCCTTCCGTAAACCAATTTTATACACACACACACACACACACACACACACACACACACATACATAGTTGTGGTTGTTGGGTTTTTTTTTTTTTGGTACTGGGGATTGAACCCAGGGTCATTCTACCTCTTAACTACACCCCCAGGCCTACTTTATTTTTTTTTTTTTATTTTGAAACAGGGTTTTGCTAGGTTGTAAGGCTGGTCTCACACCTGTGATCCTCCCGTCTCAGCCTCTCAAGTACTGGAATTCGAGGCATGCACCACCACACCTGGCCACTTATAAGTTTTATTTTAACAAGGACCATGAATTGTTGTGTTCACGCTTTCCAAAATGGTTGAGTGTCTATACATGGCCATCACTACTGATATTAAAAAGAAAGCAATGGTTCTGGTTCTCAAAGAGCTCTAAATAGTTATATTAAAATATGATAATTGCTACCAACAAATTGCAGTGAGATTAAATCTTAAATTTGTTTTCTGGAAGTGTTAAAGACTTCAAAAAAGAAGGGTGCTTTGAGCTAAGGCTTGAAGGGTAGAAATGTTCTGGGGGCCACAAGGGAAGTGTGGGAAGCTCAGGGGAATGGAACAGCCATTCGAAAGCACAGCCGTGGAGGACATGGCAACAGGACACAGGACATACACATGTGCCAGTGTCGCCAAGTGCGGGGTGAACTGAGGAAGAAGAGATTGTGCAAAGGGGCAGGGGCTGGATGAACGTCTTTCTGTCTTATGCAAAGGGGCTCAGGTGGTTACGACCCATGTCAATTGGGAAATGTGTTCCGACACGTATGTTAGAACCTTTCCCTGTAGCAAAGTGGAAGACAGCGCGGATGAGGGGATGACGAGGCGGGGACTGGAAAGGAGGCGACTGTTGTTGCAACCATTTGTGCAGATAGGCCAGGAGGACTGAAGAGAGAAAGAAGGAGAAAATACAAAAAGTAACTGGGAATAAAAGGGACAGACCTTGGTGTTTGATAGCATGTGGGGCTTTGCTCATAACTGTCTCCTGCACCTAGAAGAAGGCCTCCTCTAGGTGCCCAGTAAATAGTTGTCAAAATGAACAAAAGGGAGAAATCCAGAGGATGCCTGGGTTCTGGCTGAAGCAAAAGGCCACATGCCAGCCACCAATAGAATAGATGCGGGCGGTGAAGACAGTGCGCTCATCTGTGTGCCCCTGTGCGACATATGGGTGGTCTCTAGAGGAGCCAAACTGTAACCTACATTATAAGGGAGTGGGGATAGGAAGGAAGAGAAGATAAGAAGAAACAATCAAATATGTCTTCAGAAGCCTAGAAGGAGGATTAGGCTATGTTAAAATCAGAAGTGAAGAGAGTCGTTTTCAAGCTGAAATTGTTGAAAGACTAGGGAGTTTGCCCAGATTGTTCAATGAGAATGAAGTTTTGTGAAATCGGTGGTCAGCTCTGGGGACTCAGGAAGGAGCATCATCAATCAGTATTGGGAAATAAACATCCCTTGCTTTCTTTTTTGTGGTACTGGGGATAGAACCCAGGGGCATTCTACCTCTGAGTTACACCCCCAGCCCTATTTTTTATTCTTTCTTTCTTTATTTTTTTTTGTGGTACCGGGGATTGAATGCAGGGGCGT
>PVJS01005002.1:14298-66351 GCA_004027185.1 Glis glis
GGGTCTCACGAAGTTGCAGAGGGCCTCACTAAGGAGAGAGAAAGAGAGAGAGAGAGAGAGAGAGAGAGAGAGACAGAGAGCCGAGGGTGGTCGTGAACCCAGATCCTCCGGTCTCCGCCTCCCAAAGTACTGGGATTACAAGCATGCGCCACCACGCCCGGCCTTTATTCTTTATTTTGAAACAGGGTCTCACTAAGTTGTGGAGGGCCTCACTAAGTAGCTAAGGCTGGCCTCGAACCTGCGATCCTCCTGTATCAGCCTCCCAAGTACTGGGGTTACAAGCATGCACCACCATGCCCGGCCATCCCTTGCCTTTTTATTTGGCACATCAGAAATTAGAAGTTGGCTTACATTTAGGTTATTCTATAAAGTGGCCTTGTGCACCTCTTCACCTGAGAAAGATGAAGGCATTGCCCAGCGTAGGGTAAATGGTGGTGAATGGTGATTTTAGTAGTGACAGCTGATCTGCAGATCAGAAATGAATATTACTGAACAGTAACACCTAAGTGTGGAGATACCACTGTTAAAAATACTGACTTGGGTGATCATTTACTATACACTATAGACATTCACAAGTTATATGGTTACTCTTAGTCAAATATGTTTTAAAGGGATATGATTTCTTTAATGAACAGCTTCATGCCTTATCAAAAATTGAAGAATCGTCTCTACATAAGATATGGTGGGCAATAGTTGTATTCCAAGTCCATTCCCAAATGTGGTTAATTTAGCTGGTCCCAAGAGGCTTTGAATGATTGCCCTTAAATATTAGTTGCATAAAAAGCACCTAAGGTGCTTGATAAAATTCAGTGTTTTTTTTTTTTTATAAAAGAAAGCTTGGGTGTGTGTGTGTGTGTGTGTGTGTGTGTGTGTGTGTGTATTATTAGTGATTGATCCCAGGGGCTTTTTCCCTCTGAGCTATACCCCCAGACCTTTATTATTAGCATTATTATTATTGAAAAAGGGTCTCCCTAAGTTGCTGAGGATCTTGCTAAGTTGCTGAGGATCTTGTTAAGTTGCTGATGCTGGCCTCAAACTTTCAATCTTCCTGTCGCAGTCTTGCAAATACTGGGATTGCAGGCAGGCACCACTGCACCTGGCTGAGAATTGTTGTTTTAACAAGCAACTCATGTGATCTTGAGCTAGGTGTTAAGGGGTCCTACTTGGAGAAACTCTGCCTTACTGCTGCTTGCATTTCTTTTAGCTGGTGTTCTTGCTCCCTCAGGTGGTGTGATGTGGAACTGTGTGCTTCTACTTGTTTTCATGGATTAGAAAACGGCTCTGCTGTGTCCATCTATCTAACCTTTACTTAACCATGCTATAAACCTACACATGTGAGTGTGGATTTTTGTTTTGTTTTGAGAGTTTTGAAGTTATTAGGCAAGGAGCACTGGATTCAGAGTTATCTGGTGGTGGTGTTTTCATGGGCCAATCCTTCTCTTGGATTTTCCCTCTGTGTTTCTTTAAGGATTTAGAAGATCTACTTTAGAACAAGACAGACACAGCACCTGCAGTGCTCATTTGAATTCTTTATTTGCTAACTTTTTGGCTATTGAGAAGGATATAATTGTTAAGTCTTTGCTGAGAGGTGTGCAGAGTAAAAGGTTAGTGGTAGAAATTCCTTCTTCTTTTCCTTCTTCCTTCCCTGTCTCCTGGCAGTCATTAAACAGATATTTATTAGAACCACCCATAAAGGTTTTGTTGGGGCTACAGTGACAGCGGGACACCATTTGTATGAATGAGGAGAGGCATTTAGAACTTCACAGCCAACCAAACTTGTAGCAAAGGGTACATACCCGAAATACGGGGCAGGCTATGTTCAGAAAAGACATTCACCAAAGAGGTGAGAGGAGGGTAGCCACTTGGGAAACCCTAACGGAGGATGGTGTGTTCGAACTGGAGGCCCCTAAGAATGGCCACCCCTTAAGACCCTTTGTGCAACTGTGTTGTGAGTTACGCATCAGACAAGTATATTTGCTTTTGTTGTGGTTCCTTTATTTATTCGATACTGATTATGTTCCGGGCACTGTGCGAGTGTGTGGATGTAATGGTGAATAGGGCTGACTTGGTCTCATCTGTACCGCGCTTCCATTCTAGTAGTGGAGACAGATAAGAAACAACTATATAAAAATTACCAAAGACAGCCTCAGCTACATAGTAAGGCCCCCCACAACTTAGTGAGACCCTGTTTCAAAATAAAAGATAAAAAATAGAGCTGGGGATGTAGCTTGGAGGTAGAATGCCCCAGGTTCAATCCTCAGTACCGCAAAAAAAAAAAAAATAGCAAAGACCTACAAATTGAGGGAAGGACTATGAAGTAAACAACACGAAGCTGAGGTGGGATAGATTTACTTTTGTAAGGTGATTGGAGAAAACCTCCCAGAGAAAATGCATGCCGCCATGTTTTCTTGAGCCCAGTGCCATTTTCAGTGCCTTTTATGTGTTAACTCTGTTAATCCTCTCAACTCTATTAGGGAATGTGCTGTTATACCCATTTGGCAGGTAAGGAAATGGAGGCACAGAGACATGAAGTTGCTTGGTGTACAATGTGTAAGGGTGGAGTTTGGATTCAGGTTTACACTGCCAGGCTCTAGAGTCTGTGGTCTTGAACATGCTGACTGACATTTCCTGTCAAGACAGAGGCAAGAACATGCAGGGAGCCCCTGAGGCCGGAAAGCACTGGGGGTCAGGGCACTGGGGGGAGACCTGTTGGAGAGATGGTTAGAGGGCCTGGTTGTGTTTGGAGACTGAGACCGGGGGCGGATCCTAAAGGCCCTTTGAGAACTTGTAAGGAGGCTTGAATTTTATTCTAAGCACAGCGAAAACCCACAGGTGGGTCTTAAACAAGACTCAGACATGATCTCATTAAGCTTTTAAGAAGGTAACTCTTGCTATGAGGAGAAAGCGTCGCAGGCAGGAAAGTCAGCAGGGAAACGAGTTAGGAGGGGGTCATTAGGTTTTTGGCATAGAAACGGGGAAGAGATCCAAACAAATTTTGGAGGCAGAGTGAATAGCGCTTCCCATGAAGAAGCGCTTCCCATCCTCGGGGAGGTGGTGGGAGGCTGATGTACCACTCTGCACTAGGGGCCTGGGCTCTTTCCAGACGTGTGCTAATCCAGAAAAGAGAATTTGGTGTTAGGAGGTAGTCTCTAAGTAAGTTGAAAACTAAAATTCCAAAGCACAGTATATGTTATTTTTTCCTAGTGGAATGGAACCACTGATGGTCCAAAGTTCTTTCTGGTATAATATGTTTATTTCACAGATGAGAATACTAAGCTCAGAGAAGGAAAGCGATTAATTGCTTAACTGTTAATTGCAGGCTTGGAACTAAAACAAATATGCTTTCCTTTGGCCTAACACATGCAAAACTGGTTTCTACTCAAGAAAGACATATTTAGCGTTTGAGCTGATTTCCCACCAATGCCGGAGCACTGGAGTATTCTGTGATAGGTCACGTGCTTTCACAATGTCTTGCTCCTTAATTTGGGATGGTTTTCTATGAGGACATTCAACTCATTTTCATTGCACAACACACTGAAAAATAATGTTCTTTCAGAGAGCTCCCCTTCTCTCCTTTGAAAACAGAAAGAAACAGGGGAAAGGACAAGTTAATGAACTCAAACTCACTCCCCGTGCTATCTGGTCACCTCCTCGGTCTTCATGTTTGGCTTCAGGAATTGTGTGTGTGTGTGTGTGGGTGTGTGTGTGTGTGTATTACTGGGGATTGAACCCAAGGGCATTTTAACCCTGAGCCAAACCCCCAGCCCCTTTTTATTTGTTATTTGGAAACAGGGTTTCGCTAAGTTGTTGAGAGCCTCACTAAGTGGCTGAGGCTGTCCTCAAACCTGAGATCCTCCTATCTCAGTCTCCCAAGTGCTGGGATTACAGGGTGTGCCCCCACGCCCCACGTGGCTGCAGGAATTCTTGCTCTTGATTACAAGAGTGAGCTCTAGTGTGAGCCAGGGATTCAGAATGGTCAGGGAACGAATGAATACTTTGAGTTACAGGGAATGGGTTGCAGGCAGAAAACAGGAGGAGGCTGTATCTAGGCAAATGTTTTCATCCACAGTCTGTTAGAGTGTCCCTGAAAAATCTCTAAGTATTCTTACAGGAGTGAGGCAAGTTGTAGGGGAGTCAATTAATCTTACCATGGCCCTTCTGTCCAGTATAAAATATCAGGTTGTTTTGCAATGCCGAATGGTTGTTTGCCAGCTGAAACTTCAAGAGGAATTCATAATCAAAGCTGATGTCTGAAATCCGTGAGTAAGCCAGGAAAGAAGTGTATCCAAAGGCATCCGTGCCACTGAAGCTGGGCTGAGTAATATCGATAGCTGTGGAAAAGCCCAAACCAAACAGTTAAAATAAAAGGAGGGCTATGTTTTGTGGATGCATTTGGCCAGAGAGTCTGTTTACTAGAACATTAATTATACTTAAGTGCCCTTCAGCATTGAGCAACTCAGTGACTCAGTGGGGGATTTCAAAACCAGAACAAAGGGAGTGCAATGTTTTCAGATCCTGCATATTGCCCTTTCACTCACATACCCTGTCTACATAATGAAGAATTCACTTAAAAAGCAAAGCTCGTATTGTGAAACTCAATTTTAGAAACAGAAAGATCACTGGCAGTCAAAGTATTTGCTCAGGTGCTTTGTAAACACGATCTGGCATCCAAACACTGGATAAAACTTAGAGAGGAACTCACAGCTTGGGAACAAACCGTGCTTTTCTCGTCCTGAACCTTACACCAGCCAAAGCCACAGGCCAGGGTGAGGAAAGTCAAGAAATGGGAAGGAAATTGGTCAGTTTCCATCATCATAGTGGGAGTGACTAGAACTTTTCCTTAAGTAAAAATAATGGTCTAAAAGAAATGCTCATCTTATTCTGTTGGGATGCTTGTTAGATAATGAAAGCATGGGGTTTTGATAGGTCTGAAACTATAGGGATGTTTACTAGAAACTGGGTATGGTGAAATAGAAATTCAAGGACCAGTGTGTACAAAAATAATCTAATCGAGGGGTGTTATTAGCCCTCTATTCTCTTTTCATCATGCCTCCAATCTTACAATAATTCTCCTTCATTGTTCTAGGTTTTTTTTTTTTTGCATAAATAGTTCCAAATGGCTTTCATTTCCCTACCCCAGGAGGACCGTAGGAAACAGGAAAGGAGATGTGGAGCCCACTCCTGTCTTTTATGGACAGTGTTCTCAGATTGATGGATGTTCCTAGGATCTGTTTTTATTGACTGGGGACAGCTGGATAGAGGAAGACGAGCTTGTCTTGATTACCTCATGTTGCTTCCTTCTTCTCAAGACACGTGGGCTCCTCTGGGGAGTTGTAAAGCTAGATTTTTTTTGCAGGCCTTAAGAAATATCCTCACTCTGGTATGTAATGCTGAAAACAAAAGAGTTTCCTATATCTGGTTATAATTGTTTATTCAGTAAATAATTGTGCTATCCCAAGAAAAAATGGTTCTCATTATCAGAAAGTTTTATTTCTATTTGTTTCATATGAATATTAAACTATGATATTTGTGTGGAATAAAATGAATACTTCATTTTGATATTTTATTAAACTATTAGTTTATTCCTTGAGATTTGTGGTGTAGGGCAAATGTATTTTTTTTCAAAACCTGCCAGAATGTGAAGTAGGGATTTTGAGACATTTACCTTTTATGTTCATTTTATCTAATAAAATAATTTATGGTTTGTGTTTCCATCAGGTACTTTAATTTCAGCAGTATTCTGGGCAGGGTGACTGCAGGGAAATTAGACATACTGGAATTAAAACAGAATAAAAATACTGACAGTCTTTCAATGTTGGCATTAAAAACAGTGAAAACAGAGTTCAACTAAACTTCAATATGAAAATAGAAGATGAGTAACAATCTTTTCCTTTTAACGTTTCTTCCTGTTAATAATTCACAGCCAGGTCTACTTAAATGTTTCGTTCCACCTAGGTTAGATTGACAAATACATATATCATGTGTATTTTACTGTCAGACTCTGTGCTGGATGCTGGTGACACTAAGATAAGAAAGTACACTCTATCAAGCAGCTGCTGTTAGGTCAACAGATCTATACACCTGCACTGGACTGAAAGTTGAGGCTCAGCTGCTGACCAGCAGTTCACTCGGCACGGGAAGATCAGAAGGAACAGCGTGTTCTCAGGTGTGAAGGCTACAGCAGCATGCTGTGTGCAGAGAACTCATGAAGTTTGCAAATTTTAGAATCAAGTATAAAAAGTGAGAGAGGAAGGAAATGAAACAAGATTACAGGGGTCAAATCACAAAAGGCTTGCTATTTTCTCCACATCTTCCTCGAGTAGCTGGGCAATGAACAAGGTTGCTTTTTAGAAAGACCACGCTGCTGATGAAGCGTGCAGCTCAGGGTAGATGGAGAGAGTGGGAGGCTTGGTGAAAAGTGAAGACGCTGATGATATCAAGAAATGTAACAGTGAGTGAAGCTTATGTAGAAGGGCAAATGTAAGGCAAAATATGGGTAACTTTGGAAAAGAAACAGGATGTTATTTAAATAGTTCACTAATAGAAGCATATTATTAGTGATAGTGGCCAGTGGAATTAAATCCAAGACACAATTTTGAGTTTTCAAAAAAAAGTGCATTTGAAGTTTGAGTTTGAGAACATTTGAAGGTTGAGAACAACCATGCCCACAGGAGCGAATGTCACATGCTTTAGAGCTAGCCTGTGCAGTAACGTGGCTATATGCCGTATGTGGCTTTGGAGCGCTTGAATTGTGGCTAGGCTTGACTGAGATGGGCTTAATGTGAAAAAAGAATGCACACTATCTAATTAGTATTGTTTTTGCATGAATTAGACATTGTTTGAATAAAGTATGTCATTAAAATAAATTTCCTCTGTTTCTTTTTAATTTAAAAATATGACTACCTTGTTGGCTGTGGTAGTGCACACTTGTAATCCCAGTACTTGGGAGGCTGAGACAGGAGGATTGCAGGTTTATGGCTAGCCTCAGCAATTTAGTGAGGCCCTCTGCAACTTAGTGAGATCTTGTTTCAAAATAAAAATAAAATAGGGCTGGGGATGTGGCTCAGAGGTAAAATGCACCTGGGTTCAATCCCCAGTACCACACACACACAAATAAAAAAAAGACTAGTAGAAAACAAAATTACAGAGGCATCTCACATTCTCCTTCCATGGAATGGTACTATGGAGAGAACCCGGTGTCTCTTGGCAGGTAAGTTCTTCCTCTAAACCCTTAGTGGTGATTTATTTCTAGGGACTTTTTTGGGGTAACTTTGAGCCTACAAAATGATAGAGGTACTATGGAGAACAAAGAGTCTCCCATGTCCTTATCCACAGGTCTCTATCGTGCTGGGTCAGGCAGGAGAACATGGAAGAAATTGGATTAGGAGAAAGAAGGCTTTCAATTTTATAAATTGTTTTTTTCCAGTTCTTTAGAGTAAGCCCTTTATGATCTTTAACCAGGTAACATTTGAATAATTTGGTTAATATGTTGAACAAGTACCCAGGTCAGACTTTGGGAAGCGTTAGTCATCATCAAAGCAAGGAGATTAAACTGATTATAATGGGAATACTTTGGAGTTTCCAAATGCTTTTTTTTCTTTTGTTGCTTCATGGCTCCCACAACTAAGCTCATGCATCTTTCCTGGGTCTTTTAAAGTTATAGCAATGAATTTGGAACATGAGGAAGGAAGGCAGATGCTGAAACTTAAACTAAAAATTAGTTGTTTGCTATGTAGAAGAAGGCAGCAAAATCACTACCAATGTTCTGGAAACATTTCAGGCACAGTCCAAAGCATCTTAACATCATCCAGGGCCAGTAAAAATTCTAAGACCCTTGAGTGAAGAGTCTTAGATAATATTATATTGATATGTCATAACCTCAATAGTTTTACAATATTATATTGCTATGTCGTAGCCTCAATCTATAACTTTTTGGAACATGTTATATTATGCCTTCAAAGCACATTTTAGCAAAAGTTGCCAAAATGATTATAAAATTCTGTTTGGGCATTTACCAGGGCAAATTTTTCTTATTCCCAATAAAGGCCGAGAAATAAGGCATTATTTTTTGAAATGTGACTGTATCTTTCTTATACTGCAATTAGTTCCTTCTCTTAATCTGAATTTCTGAAGTTGTGTACTGAAGGGACCAAGATGAGCTATCGAGATGTGGGAAGTAGATAAAGAGATAGCTCAAATGACAGAGGCCCTCACCTCTGATGGGTCAGACAAGCTGGCTGGGGCCAGACAAGAGCTACCAAAGCTCAGTGATGCAGGGAGGTGCTGGAGCCAGCCGGCTCACGCCAGCCCCATTCTGGATTTCCTCCCTTAGGCAAATTATTTAATTGCTCTCTGTTTTAGTTTCTTTATCTTCAAAATGAGGAAGCAAGAGTGCCTAACATTTTGTGAATGAGAAAAGTATGCAACTGAAGGAAAGACAACTGACCAACCACAGACCTCCAGTGGGAAACCCTCTTCTATGGGCCCTGCAGTCTGACTACATTTTCCCAGTCAAGTCACCTTTCCAGTGTGTAAGACAGCTATTTCACACTACCCCTCTCCTCTTGAACATCAGATATTCCTTGCCTTCCTATCAATTAATGATCTTGTTTTTGATTTTACTGGGAAAAACAAGCCCTATCAACAGAGAACTATCACATTCTTTTACCATCAAATTCTACCACCTTCAAAACTTACATTTTTGTCCACATTCTCTAGAGCCTTCCCTCCTGTTCCAAGACTAACTCTACCTGGATATTGAATCTACTCCTTCTCATCTGTTCAACTTCAGAAATTATGGCCCATCTCCCAGGAGACACCAATTTCTTCTCTACTGGAGCATTCCCTCCAGCACCAATGTGCTAGAATATCTTCATGTTAAATAGAAATCTTCCCTTACTGCCACATTCCCCTGTATGCACCGTGATAGCACACGCTTCTCAAGAGTGCCTATATCGACTCTGAAAATTTTACTGCCATCCACTCCTGATTTAATTCTAATTGGGTCATCTTCTCTATCTCTTTCTCTGAAATTTCGTAGGTCAAGATCAGCAGTGACCACCATCTTTCTAAGTCCATTTTTAATTCTCAGGTTTCATCTTACTTTTTATTTTTTGTGCAGTACTGGGGATTGAACCCAGGGACATTCTACCTCCAAGCTACACCCCCAGCCCTATTTTTTTATTCTTTATTTTGAAACAGGGTCTCACTAAGTTGCGGAGGGCTTCACTAAGTAGCTGAGGCTGGCTGCGAACCCATATCCTCCGGTCTCAGCCTCCCAAGTACTGGAATTACAAGTGTGCGCCACCACTCCCGGCTCAGGTTTCATCTTGCTCAGTGTCTCAGAAGCAAGATGACATGGTTGACTTTTTTCTCTTGGGATGCATTCTTTACTTGCTTTCTATGATACTGCACTCTCAATAGCACTCATCCTACTTTAAGAATGGCTCCTCCTCATTCTCCTTTTCTCCCAGTTATCTCTAGCTATCATTACTCTAATTGATCACAAGCACAATCCACAGGTGAATGACTCCTGAATAATAATAATAATGTCTTATCCTTGACTTCTTTCCAGAACTCCAGATTAATATATCCAAATTACCTACTAGATAGTGGACATATATTTGTTTGTCGAATAAGAATTTCATTGAGAAACTGAATATATCCAAAATGGGACTATTAATTCCCATATCTATAATATTCTCTTGAGATGCAATCCCTTCTTTTCCCTCCCAATCAAACCTTTCCCCTAGACTTTCCTCTCTGCTCGAACAAAAACTAGGTATCATCCTTAAATTGTGTATTTCTTTGCTACCTTGGTAATTCAACTGTTAAATTCTAACTTCATCTTTGAAATATATCCTAAATCCCACTACTTTTCACCATCACTGTTAATGCCACCAAAGTTCAATGCATACTTTCTATCCCGGACTACGATATTGACTCTTAACTGGTCTCCCTGTTGCCACTGTGGTCCCTGCACAATCTCTTTTCCATATTGTAGCCAGAGTGATTTTCAAAATATAAATTGTGTATTAAAAGTCTTTCAGAATTTTCCCTTGCAGTTTGAATTAAGTTAAAAACTCCTAACTGGGTGTGGTGACACATACCTGTAATCACAGTATTTGGGAGGCTGAGACAGGAAGATCTCAGGTTTGAGGCTAGTCTTAGCAACTTAGCAAGACCCTGTTTCAAAATAAAAAATGAAATAGGGCTGGGGATCTAGCTCAGAGGTAGAACAACCCTGGGTTCAATACCCCGTACCAAAAAACAAAACAAAACAGCAAACAAACAACCCCCCCGAAAACCAAACTCCTTACCATAACCTAAAATCCTTATTCTCCAAATTTATTTTATACTCATTTCTTTTTGCTGATTTTAGCCCAACCATCTCAATTTCTTTGTGTTTCTCAAACAAACCTACCACGCTCCTGGTTTAAGGCTTCTACTCCTGTTTCAATGCCCAAAACATATTCTCTCCAAAAGGTGCGTAGTTGCTCCTTTACTTCCTTCAAGACTCAGCTCAGGTGTCCTCTTTACGGAGGGGTTTTCCCTGACCACCCTATTCAATTATAATTCCCTCTTATCTCCAGAGCTCTAGTTCCTTAACCTCCTTTATTTATTTATTTATTTATTTATTTTTTGCGGTACCAGGGATTGAACCCAGGGGCGTTCTACCTCTGCGCTATACCCCCAGCCCTATTTTTTTATACTTTATTTTGAAACCGGGTCTCACGAAGTTGCGGAGGGCCTCACTAGGTAGAGAGAGAGAGAGAGAGACAGGGAGAGAGAGAGAGATAGAGTGAGCTGAGGTTGGCCGCGAACCCGGATCCTCCGGTCTCTGCCTCCCAAAGTACTGGGATTACAAGCGTGTGCCACCACGCCTGGCGTTAACCTGCTTTATTTATCATGGCCTAATTCCATTATATGCCACTTGGTTTCCTCTTCATTGTTTTTCTCCCCAATTAGGTTGCAGATCCCATTAGGGCAGTGTGTTAGTCAGCTTTTTATCTCTGTGATCAAAATACCTGACAAGAGCAACTTAGAGGAGGAAAGGTTTGTTTGGCTCACAGTTTCAGAGGCCCAGTCCATGGTCAGCCAGCTCCAAGGAAGGCAGGGCATGGTGAAGGAACGCTGCTCAGCTCATGGCCGCTGGACAGCAGTAGGGGAGGGAAGGGGCCAGTGACAGAGTCCTCAAGGCCACGTGCCCAGTGACCCACCTCCTGCGGCCATGCTCGGCCTCTGAACCTTGCTGTGTTGGGTACCAGGCTTTCACTGCACGAGCTTTTTGGGTGACATGGGTACAAATGATGAGAAGCACACAGCTGACCTGTCTTCACCAACTCCAGCACAGGCTGCGGCGGTGTCTGGCTCGTGTGCCTTGGACCCACACTTACCAGACAGTTAGATGGATACCTGCAGAAGGCTTAGCATAACGTTTGGATCATAGGGACATCTATTTATGTATTGTTTTCTGCAGTTATCTCTTACCTTGTATCTTCACTATTCTGTTCTTATGGAACTAAGGGGACGTTTTGTACTTATGTGAATATTCTTTATTTTGTGATTAGAGATGTTTGATCGGGTTGAGAAATACAATTTCTACACCATCACTAGGTCTTGTTTGAATTTATTTTGCATGTTTTAGTCATTTTCCTGTAAAGAATAAGAATGTTACTGAATTTTTGCAATATTAGAGTCTTATTTTTTTCTGGTATGGACAAAAATTCAGATAATATACTACCCTTGAATACTAAAAGCCAAAGTACATCCCACCTTGACAAATCAGTTTTTTAAAATAATCAAGTTGTGTAAAGATAACTTCATAAGTTTAATTTAATTTATTTATTTTTTGTGGTACTGGGGATTGAACCCAGGGGCATTTTACTTTCAAGCTACACCCTATCCCCATTTTTATTTTTATTTTGAAACAGGGTCTTGCTAGGTTGATGAGAGTCACGCTACTTGCTTAGGCTGTCCTCAAACCTGCAATCCTCCTGTCTCAGCATCCCAAGTACTGGGATTACAGGTGCATGTCACCATGCCTGGCTTAAGTTTTATTTTATAAACACTAGTTTCTATATAGTATTGGACAATATTGTCTTTTTTTTTGCCTGTGGTACTGGGGATTGAACCCAGGGGCCCTCTACCACTCAGCTCCATCCCCAGTCCTTTTTATTATTATTGTTATTATTTTTTAAACAAGGTCTTGCTAAATTACGGATACTGGCTGTGAACCTGTGATCCTCTTGTCTCAGCCTCCGAAATACTGGAATTACAGGTGTGTGCCACCATACTGGCATAATAGTGCCTTTTTAAACTTGTAAACTAAAAATACTAAATATGTTTCTTTTGTCAATTGATAGTTTCTGATAGAAATTTTGGCTTTTAACATGACAAAATATCCTTATGATATCTTTACAATCTTATTTAAAATTTTACAATTTGAGCTTGAAAAAAGTTCATCAAAAAAGAGTACTAAAAATGTTAAGTGTTTTCAGGATAGACTGTTTTGTCTAAATGTATCTCTTTTGAAATAATGTTCATTGCTCTATTTTTATACAGTTGCAAGGGATGAAGAAACTATGGTTGGTTTTTACTTGGAGTCTGTTTTCTGTATAGGCTGCCGCGTATAAACCTCAGCAGAGTGGACACCAGGGAGCACTGAACTTGTGGAAATCCAATTCACTTCTTCCTCTTGTATTATGTATTTTAATGAAAGAGGCAGATGGTACATAGTTTTTTTCCCCTGGAAACTGCTGATTTCAAAAGTTTCTAGAATGCCAGTTTTCCAAGCATGGTGTTCAGCAGCGTATCATTCCTCAAAATATACATTTGACTTTGCCAGGAAAATTAATCTACCCGTAGGCAATGGATATATTTGTAAAAGTACAAGACCACTGCTGGCCTCTCCTGCTTTCCTGTGTAGATCTGAGATAAACGTCTTTCTTATCTCTTTGTTCTTAGCTTCTTCTTAGTAATATAGAAATATATTTAGTCCAATATGATGCTGAAATGCTATTAGGTTATAAAACCATGTATATGGTCATTGTCATTGTTACTTCTATTTTAGTTGTCAGATAAGCTCCATGGGGGGGGTAGGACTCCATGCTGTTCATCATTATCATTTAGAAATAAAAATGGTAACTAACAAATGTGATTTTCATTTAAAGGGAATAGAAAGTATTTCCCGAGATCTCGCTAACAATTGTAGGTGATGATGGCTTGCACAGAAAATGTATGCTTGCACTTTTTATTCTGAATCAAGATAAAAGACACTCAACACATGAATAAGCTGAACTCTCTACTCAAGTGGATATACAATATTCAAATTATCCACCAGCAAAAACATGAAACAAATAGGATCTGTTTTTGCCAATTCCTTCTCATGTTAAATCATTTGTGCACTCTGCATAGATATTTAATTCCTACCATTTCCCCTTTAATTGTCAGAGAAAAGTTAAGAACAAATGGAATTTTACATTAAAACAGGAAAACTGATAAAAATGCAGAGCATCATCATTCCCACCAGCAAAAGGAACTGTAAGTGACCAGACTCCAGAGCAGGCACTCCTCTTCAGATGCAGAACTCTTAGAAACTAGTGCCATCTTCTGGCTTTTCAAAGCAACTGCTTTTTTTTTGTGGTACCGGGGATTGAATGCAGGGGTGTTCTACCTCCATGCTACGCCCCCAGCCCTATTTTTTTTTATGCTTTATTTTGAAACCGGGTCTCACGAAGTTGCGGAGGGCCTCACTAAGGAGAGAGAGAGAGAGAGAGAGAGAGAGAGAGAGAGAGACAGGGAGAGAGAGAGAGACAGGGAGAGAGAGAGCGAGAGAGCTGAGGCTGGCCGCGAACCCGGATCCTCAGGTCTCCGCCTCCCAAAGTACAGGGATTACAAGCATGCGCCACCATGCCCGGCAAAGCAACTGCTTTGAATCCAAACCAGGTACTGGTAGGTTATTTTACAGTACCACAGAATGTCAAAAACAAAAACAAACCCCTAAAACATATCATATTGAAATATCTGCATTGTATTATAGTTCATAGCATAAACCTCAAGAGTGGTGGAAGTTTTTCTGTACTTCTATAATTTGTATTACATAAATTGTGCAAGTTTATACTGGATTAAAAATCTTTAGAGTTTAAAAATATGATTTCTAGCTATTATACACACAGAATATTGTTTTTCTTTTATATACTTTTATGGGTGCATTATAGTCTCACATCACTATGCAGTTCATAGTGATAGTGACAGACATGCACACAGCACTTGGTGGGCTTTCCCCAGCTCCTTCCTCGCTCTCCCCATCCCCATACAGGATATTGAGAGTAGAAGTGAGTCCTTCACTGATTCTCCCTCTCCCTCCCTCTTCCTTCTGTAGACCACCTCCCTGGCTCCACTGGAGTTTCTCCTCCATTATCTGAAGTGCCTCTGGTATCCCAATTACTCTTTAACTTCTGCATATGAGAGAAAACATATGACCCTTCACTTTCTGTGACTGGTTAATCTCACTTAACATAATGTTCTCCAGGACCATCCATTTTCCTGCAAATGACATAATTTTGTTCTTCTTTATTGCTGAGTAGAATTCCATTGTATGTGTATCCCAAAATTTTGTAATCCATTCTGAAACTGATGTATCTTGAATACTTTTGTCATTCCTAACAAGAGTTTCTTCATGCCAGTGGATTTTTAGTTAACAAAAAACATCGGGGTTGGAGACGGTCATCATTTGAAATTATTGGAAACTTTTTTTTTTAGCTTTTTTTAAACTACTGTTTTTAAGACATGAATGAATGAATATAATTTTATTTACTTCAAAGAAATAAAAATAGCAATGATAGTACCTATTGTTTTGCAGCTTTTAGGTGCCCATCAAATTATTTTATTTCCTATGGGGCCCCAGTGAGGTGTCCTTATATGTCAACTTGTATCTTATAGATGAAGAAACTGAAGATCTGAGAGATTAAGTCACAGAGATGAGAAATGGCAGAGTCAGGATTTGAACCCGGGCCCATCTGACCACAAAGCCTGGTGTCTTTCTGTGGCCCGCCTTTCTACATGCTCTGCTGCCTACCTCACTCCAGCAGCTGGAGAGTCATGATTTTGGCTACCTAAAAGCCAATGTTAGATGTTTTATATTATTAACATTTGTACTCTTCACAAAGTACTTCGTACAACTTTATTCTATGCTTCCTTCCAAGACCTGGCCATGGACTTAGGGAAATTTGTAGTACTCTTAGATTCCTTCCATATTTAATAGAAATATAAGTGCACATTAATTGCTTTGCAGTGACAAGCACTTAATTGGTTATCAATATATACCAGTGAATTTAATAGGAACTTGTTTTCCAATATAAAGAATATGAATGAAGCCGGCATGGTGGTGCACGCTTGTAATCCCAATGAGTCTGTTGGTTAGATGTAATATGATAGAATAGTCTTTTAGAGACTCTTTTTACAAAGATCCAGAAGCTACCACTTCTGAAGGTCCATCACTTGGGTTTCATCTCTGAGCTCAGCTAGTTTAGAGGCCTTGGGTACCCAAAAGAGAAACACTCTCAAGAGACCCAGCAACAGCCCCACTGGATTGGAATCTACAACGGCCATTGCCCAAGTCGGGCTTCTCATGAAGTCACACAGACAGGTAGGAATAGGGTCGACAGTGCTGCCCAGAGTGACTGATCACAGTAGGGGCAGGCAGGAGAGTCGCCTTCATTCAGTACACAGGGATAGAGAGCCCGCCTCGTGCTGGGCTCTGCTCCCAGGCATTGGGGCAGCAGAAATCAAAAATGACAAAATTTGCCCTTTTGGACCTTGTATTTAGTGTGCCAGAAGACATTATAATGAATTGTTAGAAGATAATAAGTGTATGAAAAAACAAAAGCAAACAAACAAAATGTCAAGATGATAGGAGAAAGAGGAAATGCCAGGGAGAGGATCCAGATGTTTTTAAGATTTCAAAGTTTGGGGGGAATTGTATTGTTTGGGGGTGGGTTTTTTTTTTTTTTGCGGTAGCAGGGATTGAACGCAGGGGCGTTCTACCTCCGTGCTACGCCCCCGGACCTATTTTTTTTTTCTTTATTTTGAAACCGGGTCTCACGAAGTTGCGGAGGGCCTCACTAAGTAGAGAGAGAGAGAGAGAGAGACAGGGAGAGAGAGAGAGAGAGAGCTGAGGCTGGCCGCGAACCCGGATCCTCCGGTCTCCACCTCCCAAAGTACTGGGATTACAAGCGTGCGCCACCACGCCCGGCCCTTTGTTTTGTTTTTGATGGAAGGACAGAGTGCACTAGGATAGATGTATGGCAGAACTTTCTGTTACAGCTTCAAATGAGAGAAGAGTGTCACTCGGAGCCATACAGGGTTTTGTCTAGGGATGGGGTAACAGCAAGCGGGAACTGTAGAGGAATTGAATATGGAAAGTGGGATGGGATTATTTGGTTTTGAGGGCTCCCTTTGGATGGGCTAATTTGGATAATTTTGAGGCTCCAGGGCATAAGGTCTACGCCCACTTATCTGTACCTGCCCAGGGCGATTAGTATGGGTGTGCAGTGGCCTGGCACATGAGCGTTCAGCAAGGCAAGCTTTGGATACATGGATGTAATCAAAAGCTCAGGGAGGGAACTGACTGGCTCTACCCTGGCCTCGAGTCTGCCTGGGTCAAGCAGCATTTTTTAAAAATATCTATATCACATGGGGAAGGATGCAAGTAAATAAGGTGGACAGGGTAGGACCAAGGAGGGCTCTGTGAGAAGGAAAGATGCGAGCAAACACGGAGGCAGAGAACAAGCCAGCAGATGAAGAAAAGTGTTCTGGTAGAAGCCAGGTGACCTCTGGGTCAAAGACTCTATGAGTATAGATAAGGGAAAAAATAACACCTTTCTATGAACTCTGGTGAGGGCTTTCATAAGCCCAGCATCTGTCTTTTCCTTGCTTCTTTTGCTGTGAAGTGAGTCTGTTGGTTAGATGTAATACGGTGCAGGATACTACATCAATTTGTACTAGGTGGACTACATCCATCCGTAGAAATGGTGGAAGAAGTATAATTAGTAGGGCAAGCAAATCCAAATCCAGGGTGAGAAATCAGGACAAGGAAGTGCGAATTCCTGCCATTCCCTGGATGTTCTCCATTTGCCATCCTGGCTGACTAACGCCTCCTGTAAGTCCAGAGTCCACATCAGGGTCTGGGTTGTTTGTAGCCATTGAGAAATCAGGATTCAGAGTGACACTTTTGAGGTTGTATATATGGAGGGAGGGTCCATGGCGAGGCCGTGGTGGCCTCGGAGTTTTCTATCACAGCCACCTCCACACACTGCCAGACTGCATTCTAAAAGCCCACAATGATTCATATTTCTTCCATCAAAAATGTGTGTAATATTTTTCTTGGATTCATTCCAACAATACATGTCATTACTTTTTCTACTTTTTGGAAGTCTGATGAGGGTAATTTATCTAGTTATTACTTGAATTCATTTTCCTGATTATTAGTGAGTTTGAGTGACTTTGACTTGCTGGCCATCCATATACTCTTCAGTGGAATGTTTGTTCATATCCTTTACTCATATTTCTTTTGAGTTTATCTTTACTTTGGCAATTCTCAAGAGCTCTATGCATATTAATCTTTAGTTTGTCACATCATAAATAGTTTCCCCAAATTTGTTGTTTTTCTACTGACTCTAGATATGATATTCTTTGCAATCAACATTTAAAAAATATTATTAGCTGGGCATGGTGGTACACACCTGTAATCCCCAGTACTTGGGAGGCTGAGACAGGAGGATCACAGGTTGAAACCCATCCTCAGTCACTTAGCAAGACCGTTAAAAAATAAATAAAAATAAAAAGGGCTGGGGGTGTAGCTCGGAGGTAAAATGCCCCTTGGTTCAATACACACACAAATACACACACACACACACACACACACACACACACGAAATATTTTATTTTAAGGCTCCAGAGCTTTCTGTTTCAGTTATGAACCTTTCCCTCATCTCTACACTCTAAGTGTGGTTTCTAGGGTTTTGTTCTGAAATATTCACTGATTTATATTTTGCATTTGTCTTTAGTAATTCTGGATTTTATTTTAGTACACAATCCAAGAGGGGCTCAACTTTATTTTTTTGCCTGTTGGGGAATAAGTTGTGCCAGCTGTATTTATTGTATAAAACATTCACAATTTAATAAAATAGCAAGTTTGTTTTCTATTACATCTTCATGTATACTAGGATTTCCTGCTAGATTTTCTCTTTGTTCCGCAGATCTATTTGTGTTTTGCTATGCCAGTACCATATTGATAATTATGTGTAGTCTTGTATGTGTTCTGATATCTGGCAAGGCAAGTTCCTTTTCATATTTCTTCCTTTTTATGTTCTTACTGAATATTGATGGGTTGCTATGACAATATTATTCTTTATCAGGTTCAAAAGCTTTAAAATTGCATGGAATTACTTATGTATTATACTTGAGAAAATTGATATTTTTTGCTGTTCTTCTTATCCAAGAATATGGTATTTTTTAGCCTTTCACATATAATATTAACATTTTTAAGGTTTTATTATTTTCTACATAGAAACCTTGGATTTTTCTCATCAAATTTATTCTAAGTATTTTTTTTCCCCTGTGGTACCAGGGATTGAACCCAGGGACATTCTACCTCCAAGCTGCATCCCCAGTCCTATTTTATTTTTTATTTTGAAAAAAGGTTTCACTAAGTTGCTGAGACTGGTTTTGATCCTGGGATCCACCTGTCTCAGCCTCCGAAGTACTGGGATTACAGGCATGTACAACCATGCCATGTTTATTCAAAGTATTTTTAAGAGTTTCTTTTTTTTTGTTGTAATTGTGAGTGGAAACATATCTTATTTCTGTTTTTAGGTGGGGTTTGAATATATAACAAGATGTTAAAATAAAAGTTCCAGTTGAAGTGTGTGTCTGCAGATGAGTGCAGGAACACACATACACACATACACACATACACGCATGCATGCATGCACGCACACACACACACACACATACACACATAGAAATGACACATCAAAGCGAGGTGACCATGATTTACAAAGCAGGAGGCCAGAAAGCAGCTGGTGACCCTTGAATTCCTCACCCTCACTGAAGGTATCAAAGGCTGAGAGTTCACCTCTTTCACCTCAAAGCAAGAGAGAGGGAGTTGAGGAACACAGCTTGATGAGCTTCCTACTTGAGCCTGAAGACTGAGGGGAGGGAACCTGGAAGACTGACTCCTGCCTGGAAAATCCAACAGCAGGGAGACCTGTGCAGACAGAGGGAGCAAAATTGCTGAGTCTGTAGAAGACTTGCTATTTCCCCACATCCTTGCTAGCATTTATTGTTGTCTGTATTCCTGATGACTGCCATTCTGATTGGGGTTAGATGGAATCTCAATGTAGTTTTGATTTGCATCTCCCTGATTGCTAATGATGTTGAACATTTTTTCATGTATCTATTGGCCATTTGTTTCTCTCCTTTTGTGAAGTGTCTATTCAATTCAATTGCCCACTTCTGTGACTGGGTTGTTTTTTTTTAGTGTTAAGTCTTTTAAATACTTTGTATATTCTAGATATTAGTCCTCTAACAGAGGGATAGCTAGCAAAGATCTTCTCCCATTCTGTAGGCACTCTCTTTAGACTCTTGATGGTTTCCTTTGGTGAGCAGAAACTTTTTAGTTTAATGCCATCCCATTTATTAATTCTTGTTCTAATTTCCTGAGCTTTGGGGGTCTTATTGAGGAAGTTTCTACCTGTGCCTATATGTTGGAGTGTTGAACCTATGCCTTCCTCCAGTAATTTTAACACCGTTGGTGGGATTGCAAATTAGTATAGTTGCTATGGAGATCAGTGTGGAGATTCCTCAGAAAACTGGGAATGGATCTACCATATGAACTAGCTATATCACTTCTGGGTATCTTTCCAAAGGGACTGAAATCAGAATATTATAGTAATATATGCATATCCATGTTTATAGCAGCACAATTCACAATAGGCAAATTATGGAACCAACCTAGGTGTCCATCAAGAGATGAATAGAGGGATCCAAGATGGCGACCAAGGGAGATACCATGCTACTATCTCTCTGAGACTTGGATCTCAATTGCCATGAAAGCAACTTCTGCACAGGAGAAGAAAACAACAAAAACTTGAAGTAAACAATGAAAAGTTTGAAACGTGATGGAATCAAAGCCAGAGGAAAGTAAAAAGCTCCAAGCGTCTTACCTAAGGAATGGCAGCGGCGCCATCTTGGCCAGACCGCACCGGCTGCTCCTGGCATCGCAGCTTCCACACACCACTGGCAGAGAAGCCAGAGACCTGCTGTGAGTTCAACTGCAGATCAGCAGAGACGAAAACGAGCAGCGGCTCCCCCACACTCAATACACCAAACGGCGATGGCCACAGTGGCTGCAGCGGCACCATCTTGGCAGGATTTTACCGGCAGCTACCAGCATTGTGGCTCCTTCACAAGTTGAGCAGAGACACTAGCGACCTGTTGTGAACCTAGCAGCTGCAGAATAGCAGCAGTGAAGGCGAGCAGCGACTCGCTCCACGCGCGACACAGACCCGAACTGCTGCGTCGGCAGAAGCATCAGTGGTGCCATCTTGGTCAGACCGTGCTGACAGAAACCGGCATTGTGGCTTCTGCAGGCCACCAACAAGGAAGCCAGGGAGCTCCTCTAAAACCAGCACTGCAGAGCATCAGCAACAAAAGTGAGCAGCAGTTTGATCCACACTTGGCAGAGTCCCCAGTGCCCCTGACCAGAACCTGCGGCAGCGGCTGAGCCCACTCCCCACCACTCAGAGATTAAGAAGAGCACTCAATGAGACCATAAGTCAACGAGCCGCCCCAGGGGGAGACCAACCAGTGTGGCCACAGGGACTCGCAGGGTCTGAGACGGTACGGATTGCCCCAACGGAGATGGGAGTGGGGTCTGCTGTGGGACGCAGTAGACACATGGATAAGCAGACAGTCCCTGGTGACATTTGGGTGGGACAGGCTTGCAGCTGCGGGTCATAGCACCCTTATAGAGTCTCCGGATATCGCCACAGGACATACAGCTGTGGTACCTGGGGAGAATCAGACCAAACCAGCCCTCTCTGTGGAAAATGTGGAGTTCTGTGTCTGCACAGAATCAGGGCAAAGCAGCACTCGCTGCTTCTGTAGGCAAAGAGAGACACAAGCCCGGGGCCCCCTGCTGGTGACACCTGCCATAGCTGTAGACAGAGAGAGACATAGGGACAGCCCAAGTGGAGAATGTGGAGACACACGCTTGCAGTGAGAAGGGCAATAGCAGCACTGGTCGCTTGCACAGGGAGTAAGAGGCACCAGGCAAGGGTCCCAATCACTGAAGGAGACCAAGAATTGGGCCTCCAAATGGACATTATACCGAGCAAGTGAGAATAACCATTCAGTAAAGGCTATTCACCTTTAAGGCTCATCTAGTAGAAACTATCTACCTTCAGGATAAGAAACTATAAAGGGAGAGGGATTAGAAATAGGATACCTACAGAGTGAGAGAGTGAGAGCTACCAAAAGCCACAAAGGTATAAACATAGGAAACCTGAAATCATGAAAAGGAAGAATAGCAAAGAAACAATGAGCCCCCACAATCCCACAACAGAACCCGCCAACTCAGAAGTGCAAAGATTGCCAGAAGGACAATTCAGAACTTCAATAGAGGAAATGATACAGGATTTCTGAAAAGAATTCAGAGAGAGCCTGAAAGTAATGAAGGATCAAATAAGCAAAGAATCTGACACCCTGAACAGTAATCAAAAAGAAGCTCTGAAGGAAGTGAAGGGGGCAATAATTGAAATGAAGGCATCAATACAGACCATCAACAATAGACTACACCACATGGAAAATAGAATCTCATTCTTAGAAGATGACCTCTCCGAAAACGAACACAGAGTATATAAATTAGAAAAAACAATTCGACAGCATGAATTGGACATTGAAGAGATCTCAGCCAGTCTTAAAAGAGCAAACCTAATAATAATAGGCATAGAGGAGGGAATAGAAGCTGAAACTGAGGAATCAATAATCTATTCAGAGAAGTCATATTAGAAAAATTTCCAAACATAGAAAGAGAGGTTGATACACAGGTACAGAAAATATATAGAACCCCCAATAGACAGGATCAGAGAAGAGGTTGACCACGCCACATAATAATCAAACTGACTAATGTAGAGGCCAAGGAGAGAATCTTAAAGGCAGCAAGAGTAAAAGAGCAAGTAACATTCAGAGGCAAACCAATAAGAATCACTTCTGACCTTCCAAACCAAGTCATGAAAGCCAGGAAGGCCTGGAGCGACATATTCCAAACTCTGAAAGAAAACAACTTCCAGCCAAGATTTGTCTACCCAGCAAAGATATCTATCAAATTTGATGGAGAAATAAAAACCTTCCATGACAAACAGAAGTTAAAAGATTTTATGTCTTCCACACCAGCACTAGAGAAAATACTCAAAGACATTAATTACAAAGAAGAAATAATAAGGAAACACCAGAACCAGAGAAACAGTGATTTCCATCAAACAAAACTAGGCAAAGAACAAACACTACCTCAAACAGAAATTAAATCTCAAAATGTTAGGAATGAAAACCCATCTCTCAATAATCACACTGACAAAAGACATAAGGTGGCAAAATGGATTAAAAATCACAAAACCAAAAGCTGGTTCCTTGAAAAAAATAAACAACATAGATAAACAACTAGCCAACCTAACCAAAAGAAAGAGAGAATCAACCCAAATTACTAAAATAAGAGATGGAATCACTTCAATTTTAAATAAATATTTATTAACAAATTTACTATAGATTTTATAAGTAATAACTAATTTTCATATTAATGCTCAGAATCTTTTGTGATATAATTTTATATAAATATAAAATTAATGCATTGTTGCATGCTCACTTATATGAACTTTACACAACTTATGCATTAAACTATTGTTTATAATTGGAAAAGGATAGATTGCTAAGAGTCTCACTACTTGCTGAGGCTGTCCTCAAACCTTCAATCCTCTGTCTCAGCCTCCCAAGTACTGGGATTACGCCATGGGTGTATGCCACCATGCCCTGCATGGTGAGGGCTTTTAAAACATGTGCACACATTCTTGAAGATTCTTCTCATCAGAAGTGGAGCCTACTTCCCCTTCCCTTGAATACGGGTGATGTCTAGCAATTTGCTTCTAACAATCAGAATACAGAAGGAGTGATGTGACATGACTTTCAAGGCTGGGTCATAAAGGCAGATCGGCTTCCGCCTTGTTCTCTCTTCTTGGGACGCTCTCTCATGGATCCCAGCTGCCATGCTGGGGCCACATGGAGAAGAACAGACGAGTGAGGCAGCTGGATCCCTGGCTGCATTAGCAGGTGCGAGGAAGCCGTCAGGCCCCAGCCATGGCTTTGGCTTCAGTTGCATGGAAGACCCCAATAAGCGCTGCCAAACCGAGCCCCGTGGACTTTAGGAAGAGAGAGAGAATAAAATATTTGCTGTTGTTTTAAGTCACCAAGTTTTGGGGTAATGTCTGCACAGCAATAAAAATTGTATAAAAGCCTTTCTTTAAAATAAAAGAGATGAATAGATTACAAAATTATGGGATATACACACAATGGAATTCTACTCAGCTATAAAGAATAACAAAACTATGTCATTTACAGGAAAATGGATGGACCTGGAGAACATTATGTTGAGTGAGATAGGCCAGTCACAGAAAGTGTTTTCTCTCATATGTGGAAGCTGGTGAGTAATCAGGATACCAGAGGGACTTCAGATAATGGGGGAGAAACTCCAGTGGAGCCAGGGAGGTGGTCTACGGGAAGGGGGAGAAGTGGAGAGAGGGAGAATCAGTGAAGGAATCACTTCCATTGACAGTATGTACATATGTGAGAATACCAATGCCAATCTCAATAGCCTGTATGGGAAGGGGTGTAGTGGGGAGGGAGCTGGGGAAAGTTCACTAATGCTGTGTACATGTATGTCACTATTACTATGAACTACATTATGATAGAAGATTAAAATGCATCAATAAAAGTCTAAAAAATTTGCTGAGGCTGGTCTTGAACCTGCAATTCTCCTGTTTCAGCCTCCCAAGCACTGAGATTACAGGTGTGTGCCATCACACCCAGCATGAGTGGAGGTTAGTCATCCCTCAAGGGTCTGCCAGGGAAGGGAGGTGAGCATGTTTGCCTTGGGTCTGATGAGAATCACATCACAACATTACAGTGTTTTCTTGAGTTCTGACCAAAAGAATCATTGTAAGAGGTGAAGACCCCTCAGTAGGGAAAGTGGGAATTGTCATGAGATTGCCTGAGATTGAGGAAGGAGCCAACAACCAGGTAGACTAGAGATGCCCTTTGCCAGAGCAAAGAAAATTGCAGGTGAGCAATTTCCAGCAGTGGGATCTCCAAAGCACCCGTCAAAGTGCTCCACAAGACAAGCTTGACTCAGAACGTCCAGAGTGCAGTGAGCCATGTCACGTCAACTGTATCAGTGAAGAAAGTTTCTTGTTCACTTTTATTTTCCCTTAGCTTCAGGATGAAGGGCCAGGAACTTCAGGCAGCAAAACAGGGCTGGAAGAAGTTGTTTCACTTTTCTATAACTTGAAATTTTCTATCTGACTTGGCCCCAAATGAGGATGGGAAAAGCATGAAGTTTAATACAAATAAAAGATTTACCTATCATATGAAAACAGAAAGTTTTTTCCTTTGGTGGTGGTACTTGGGATTGAACCTAGGCGCATTTTACTTCTGAGCTATACCTCCAGCCCTATTTATTTTTATTTTGAAACAGGGTCTCATTAGGTTGATGAGAGTCTCAGTACTTGCTGAGGCTGTCTTTGAGCCTGTGATCCTTTTGTCTCAGCCTCCCAAGTACTGTGATTACAGGTGTGTGCCACCAAGCCCAGCTAGAAAGTTTAATTACTAACTGGAACTGATGTTTTATGACTCAGGAATTATCATGTCTAAACTTTCACTTCAAAAGAAAAGGAAGAATTGACCCCACTGAGCATATTAGAAGGGAAAATGAAAGAGAAAGTAAAGTTACTTTATGTTTAAATATGGATGTGCTATTAAGAAAAGTTATGGATTTTTGTCTTTTGTCTTGTAATGGAGATCACTGTGGAGGATCCTCAGAAGAATGGGAATGAACCTACCATATTACCCAGCTATATCACTCCTGGGTATTTACCCAAAGGAATTAAAATCAGACCACCATAGTAACCCATGCATATCTATGTTTAAAGCAGTATGATTCATGATAGCCAAATTATAGAACCAGCCTAGGTGTCCATCAACAGAGGGTTGGGTTACAAAATTATGGGATATACACACAATGAAATTCTATTCAGCCATAAAGAAGAACAAAATTATGTCATTTGCAGGGAAATAGATGGAACTGGAGAATATTCTGCTAAGTAAGATTAGTCAGTCGCAAAAAATGAAAGGTCAGATGTTTTTCCTCATATGTTGAAGGTAGAAGGAAATTAGGATACAGGAGGGACTATAGGCAAAGGAAGAGAAACCTTAGTGGAGTGGCAGAGGGGGCCTCAGGGAGGGAGTAGGGTGCAGGAGGGAGACTCAAGGAAGGAAATAATTCAATGGACATGATATACTTACACAGATTTATCAGTGTCAATCTTAATGTTGTGCACAGAGATGGTGAGGGAGCGGGGTGGAAGCTCACTGAGTGTTATGTGCATGTATGTCTCTGTTACTCTGAATTTCATCATGATGTATGATTATAATGCACTGGTAAGAATTATTTCATCAACAAGAAATAGATTTGTATCTTCTTTTCTGGTGTTGGTATTAATGGAAAAAAAATTTTTCCTCATTGCATTTGCTTGAACCTTCCTGGTATGGCTTGGATTTAGACCTCATGTAAAAAAGGCAGTCATGCTGGAGGTGGGGCTTGGTTGCTGAGGAGGTCCTTGGGGGTATAGCTTTGGGAATCATACATGGTCCCTCCTCCCCTTGCTCTCTCTTTTGCTTCTGGCCTCCTTGATGTGAGAGCAGAAACCTGTCTCTTGCCACCATGTCCTAAGCTCCACAGATGTAATCCGGCCTAACTTGGACAGGAACCTCTTTTTTTTTTTTTGCGGTACCGGGGATTGAACCCAGGAGCGTTCTACCTCTGCGCTACACCCCCGGCCCTATTTTTTTATACTTTATTTTGAAACCGGGTCTCACAAAATTGTGGAGGGCCTCACTAGGTAGAGAGAGAGAGAGAGAGAGACAGGGAGAGAGAGAGAGAGAGAGAGAGAGAGCGAGCAGAGGCTGGCCGCCAACCCGGATCCTCTGGTCTCCGCCTCCCAAAGTACTGGGATTACAAGCGTGCGCCACCATGCCCGGCGTCGGACAGAAACCTCTTAAATCTCCAGAACTGTGAGCAAATAAAATTTCCTTCCTCTAAACCATGGGGGTCAGGTGTTTTGGTTACAGTAGTGAGAATGCTGACTGAAATGCTTCCCAGGAAAAAGGTAAATGATAATAGTTATAGCTGGCATCCTATCAAGTTCTGATGTTAATTGGAGAGATTGTCGTGTTTTATCACTAGGAATAATATGTGTTTTTGGTTTTAAGCTAGGTTTCATTAAATTTTAATATGTCTGTCCTACTTTAGTTTCCATTTCTAATTTCCTTATAAACAATAAAACAAACATGTTTGCCAAATTTGATTGGAAATGTTCATGAAATATTTCCCTTTGCTTTCTTTTCTTTTTTTTTGTGTGTGCTGAGTAACTTAATTCGATATTTTGACAAAAATGATTCCCACAGTAATATAAATTTAGACACTTTAAAAAATCCAGATGTGAAATTAAAAAATGATTCATTTAAACTCGATATTAAGTTAAAGTTGAATCAATTATACAAATCATAAATACCATTTTCTTAAGTTAACTATATTTTCTAAGACAGGTTACCAACTTAGTTCTCTTTTCTTTGATACCAGTATTTGGAATCATTTTAGCATGGTTTACATCTTTTAAGTTCTAAGTTTGTACCTACCCTTAATTCCTTATTGTAATTAAAAATATAAAGTGACAGCTCTTCCTTACAGAATTCCAATTATTAAATGTAGAAGAAATGACAGAAATAGAAAATTACCATTAGAATAACCCAGTAGTAACTGCTACAAGCAAATTTAACTACCAATGGATAGCAAAAGGAGTGAGCAAGAGTTTAAGCAGAAACAGGACATTTGCATAGTCTCAAAGTATCTCTAGCAAATAGTAATTACAAAGGAAAATAGAGTAAGTTTACAGTAGAGAATCCTAGCAGATACAACCTTAGCATAGTGACCGAGGTTAACAACAGCAGAAATACATTACATCAGGTATCCATTATGATACACTGTCACAGACTGGAAGACACGACGGGAGACATGACAACTAAATGGGATCCTGGATTGGATCCTGGGACAATAAAGGGACATTTGTAAAAAGACTAATAAAATCTCCACTTTAAATTCTCTACTTTAGTTAAAGCACTGTAGCAAGGTCAATTTCTTAATTTTGACAAATATTCCATGTCAAGATAAGAGGAAAGTGGGTGAAGGGTATACAGAAACTCTTATTTTTACAAGTCTTCTGTAAGTCTAAAACCATCTCAAAAGGTTAAAAATAACTTTAAAAAGATACACTCACATATATGTATATTTGTGCATAACATGTGTGTGTATATCTATCTATCTATCTATCTATCTATCTATCTATCTATTTATCTAATCTCAAGACTTTGTGGAAACTGGCATTTTGGGCACTCGGTAAGTTATAGTTCTCTTCCAAATTAGTCATTGTCTCACTGGTAACTTAGCTTTTAGGTCCTCCCACTCCTAAACTTTTAATTTCAAGTATAACTTTCTAATTTTTGTAGAAAAGCCTTTTAAAAGCATTCTTATATTAAGCCAAAAGTAAAATCCTAGAATAAAGTTATCACTGTATTATCCTGAAGAATCGCTCATCCCAACCATAAGCCCCAGCCAATATTTTTACTACATTTCTTCTCATCATCTGATATGTTTGTATTGGTTTGGTTCTATTTATAGCTAGAGGAGATGGCTGACAAATTTAGTATCACTAATTGGGTATCTTATTAAGAAACAGCTGTTTTTCCAAAAGCAGATCCTGTATACCAGATGAAAAAGTAAGTTATTTACCTAAGTCTCTTCTATATAACAGCATATAGATACCCACACAAAGCCAGTTGAAATCCTTTCAATATCCCTTTCTTAAATTTGGCTGTAAAATGACTGTTATTAATAGAAATAAACATCTTTTTATGAAACAGGTATCTATGTGAAATTTACTCTAGGAAATAAACATCAAATCTACCTTTAAAAAAGAAAATAATTTTTCACTTTAGCTATAACTGATTCTTCCCTGAACATGAATCTCCTTTTCCCCTCATTATTTTTAACTCTAAATTGAGCTCTAAATCTGCCCACAGGTATCTTTAATGGTAAAACTAATAGTTTAGATGGAGAACAATATTATCAAATAATCATGTTTCTTTTTGGGGTCATTATTTCTACTCACTATAGCATTAATTTTTCATCTGTTATCTATCACAAGGCTCTACAGAAGCAGCAATAGTAAAAAGATAATTACACTTTATAAAAAATAATCTTTATAAAAAAAAGAAAAATGTCCACAAACATTTTCATTCTTAAATCAATATCATTCCCAAATTCCCCTTCCACTGTTACTTTGAAAAGTAGAAGTGGTAAAAACTCTAAATAAATGGGCTATACAAAAAGGGGAACTCACTACACACTGCAATATATTCAAATAGAGGAAAGACATAAATTCATTCAGAAATTCCATACTGTCTGGCTGTCAATATAGTCTCTTGAATAATTATATTAAACATATTACTACAAAATGTACCAAGAAGTAGAGAATAATACTATATTTATGAACTGTAAATAACAAAACAAAACAGAGTTCCAAGAAGGCTAGAGTCTAAGCTGTAATTTACACCTGAAGTGTACACTAAAAGCAGTCACAACGTACAAAAATGTGACAATCCAGATGTTTACAAAACAGAACCTGTTTGTCTCAGATAATATCCAGTCTCATCTGGTAGATTTCAGATAGCCTGTTACATAAATGTATTTCTCTCCTTCTGATAAGAAGCAGCTTACAGATATACACAAATTTCTTAAGGGGTGGGTCTACTTGGCAATATTGGTAATTCCATAGTTTCCTATTACATTCATTCGTCTAAGAACTGAAAAAACTCATAATTAAAATGTTCTTCCATTCCTTTGCCAGCTTTTCAAGTTTTAAATCAAAGGAAAGTTGGAATGCATTGCTTCTTGTCATCAACAGGCATTTCGGAGAGACGGTAACTAATCAAAATCAAGAGTTCTTTGGCCAAGTAACAGGCTTCCACTTTGCTCTAAATCCTTTCATAATCCTTTTTTATTTCTAATGTTTCCAGTATGGCCTGGATCTTACAAACAGCCTCTTTCCTGGCCTGCCGGACAGAGTCCTGGCCCCCAGTTTCAACAGAATCCAGTTCCAAAAGTTCCTTAGTTAGCATTTCTTCCAGAAACCAGTATGCTTTGTCTGTCTTTTTTCCTACGAACTCTTCTACTTCTTGCTCAAGGTATTGGACTTTCTCTAGCACATGTATGATTTTTTTAATGCTTGGAGGAGTACCTTCATCTGAAGATAAACACTCTTCAGGAAGATTATTACTCTGATCTTCATTGCTGGGATGTTTATTGGTGCCGTTATCATACAGCTGAGGATCAGCACTATTGGACTTGGGAATCCAAAAAGTCTGAATTGTCATTGTTCACTGTCCCCGAGGATTCATGCTGATGGACACTGCAAGGAAAGTTGTGCCGGTTCATCCCTTGATCTGATTGGCTATCGGGGTATGAGCAATCCTTGGGCTGCTGGGGTAATGGTGAAGGAGGTGGCTGAGGAGAGCCACTGCTGGGCCATGGTGAAGTACTTTCAGTCATGTAGAGATTCCCAGGTAGTGCTGAGGGCCCAGGTGAAGGCCAGTGGTAACGGGCGCCCATCCCATAAGCACCAGGAGAAGCCCATGCGTCCTCTTATGGTCATTGGTCATACAGTTGGTCCTGATTGTGGAACACTACGATTACCATCCCCATAAGGATAATGGGGCAAGGTCATTCCAGGGTTCTGTGAAGCAGGATATCCTGGAACCTGCCCCCTCAGAGGGTGTTTCAGTCTGACAGTCCTGCTGGGGGTACATCCAACGAGAGACTGGGGTTGGACTGTTGCCAGGTGAGCGGTAAGAGCTTGGAACTTCTGTAGAATAATTGGTCTGAGTATAACCAGGTGTAACCAGCCCCAAAGTAAGAGGCAGTTCTTGCCCCCGGGGCAGGGGGATACTGTGGACCATATGCTCCATTTGTATAGAAGTTCAAACTCTTGTATAGGAGTTCAAACTCTGGCCTTGCAATTTTGGTCTAACAGTATATGTACTTGGGTGGAGTCCATTGCGCAGGCGCTCGTGAGCGAACAACCCTTTGCTTTATTTTCTATATTGAATTATGTTGATAAATTTCCTGGTATTGAATCTCCTGTATTTTTAGGACATTCCCAAGTTAGTCATGACATATAATATTTTGGTACATTCTTAAATGTATTTGCTAATATTTAGATTTTTTTTTTTTTTGCGGTACCGGGGATTGAATCCAGGGGCGTTCTACCTCCGCGCTACACCCCCGGCCCTATTTTTTTATGCTTTATTTTGAAACCGGGTCTCACGAAGTTGCGGAGGGCCTCACTAGGTAGAGAGAGAGACAGAGAAAGACAGAGAGAGAGAGAGAGAGTCTCGCTGAGGCTGGCTGTGAACCCGGATCCTCCAGTCTCCGCCTCCCAAAGTACTGACTGGGATTACAAGCGTGCGCCACCACGCCCGGCTTCTAATATTTAGATATGTTTCCCCTTTACAGTCATTTGGTAAAGATTGATCTATAGTTTTCATTTTCTTGTTATAATATTAGATTTACTTAATGAAATGAATTGAGAAAAGCATCGATTTTCCCCCTGTGGTCTGGAATCATGTAAATAACCTCAAAATTATCTGCTCTTAGTAGAAAAGATAGAATACTTATGAATATGTCCCATTGTGAAGACTTTTTTTCACAGTGGAAATAAAACTTTTTTTGGTAGTGGGGATTGAACATAGGGGTGTTCTACCTCTGAGCTATATGCCCCTATTAAGTTGCTGAGGCTAGTCTTGAACCTGTGATTCTTCTGTCCCAGCCTCTCAAGTAATAGGATTATAGACGTGTGCTTCCATGAGCAGCAGAAATATCACTTTTGTTGAGACTGACCACATTGATGGATGCGGCTCTGATCTTTAGCTGGAGGTCTCTCTGGAACCGGGGATGAAATCCTGAGGGCTGCCTCTTCTGTTGGCTGCCATGTGGGTGGCCACCATACTCATGACTCCATAGATGAAATCCACAGTGCTATCTTCTGAATGTCCATTGGCCTCTCTGATGGCTTTCTCTGAGTTCCATTCATGAGCTTGAATGAGTGGAAGCTACATTTCTCTTTGCACAGAAAACTTGCAGCAAGCCCAAACAAGAGGTCTCCAAGGAATCTCATTGTCGGTCCTAATAGTCTTGTGCCTTCTCGTCACTTTTCTTCTTCTTGGTTGGAAAGATGTCCTTTTTTCAGGACTTGAAGTCCACAGACTGTTGTAGTTGATATGCAGAGTGTATTTTACATATAAATGCCACTCCCAAAAAGGCCCCTCATGAGCAACATTGGACCACAAACAATTGCCAAAGACTTCAAACAAGTGCCAAGACTTCAAACAATTTCATGAAAATTTGAATTAAAAGTAGGAAATGAAAGCTGCTCATTGCAAATTGGCTTCTCAGCCTTTCCAGGAGTCAATTTCTACTTTCAAACAGTTAGGAAAACCAGGAGTATTACTTTTTGGGTTATTAAATGTCTGAGCGATGCGAGATTTTAGGTTGTGTTTTACAAAGGTTTGTGATTTAAAGTCTCGGATACTTAGTGTGATATGCATGGTTGTTTAAAATGTATAAAATATCAGAAGAATAATTTATCTCCTGGGAAAAGTAGATCAAATTCAATTAGTATATATCAAAACACAATATGGCCAGGTTTTTGTGGATCATCCACAAGATTGATACAGGAGCCTCGTCTCCTTTTAAGATGTGCTAAATTTTTATAGGATGTTTAGATTTGTCCTTTTCAAACCTCAGTGGTGATATTTGTAGTGGTTTAATATGTTTGTGGTTTAAAAGGATGCTAAAATTCATGTGTTAAACAGGGCATATTGTCCTGCAGTGTCTGTTTTAATTGACAATTATGAAGGTAAATATTTTAAATATTAAAACAGGCATGATCTCATTATTATAATTATCATCATCATCATCATCATCATCATCATCATTATATGGTAAGGGGGCTTGAACCAAGGGGCAGTCTACCTCTGGGCTACACCTCCAGCCCTTTTTTATTATTTGTTTATTTATTTTTATTTCATTTCATTTATTGTTGCATTGTAGTTATACATTTTGATAAATGTCAGGGTATCAGAAGCATGCACACATACATTGCTTATTTAGCCCTCCCTCAAATCCCAACTTATTCCCTCCCCCTTCCCTGCTTTCCATGCTCAGCATAGTGATTGACTCTGATAAGTTTGTGTATATACATCATGTGCATTAGTGTATTCCCCCCGCCCCGTCTCCCTCAGTTAGGTCACCTTCTTTGCTCAACTAAAGTTTTCTCCTTCTTTGTCTGGAGTCCCTTCTAAGTCCCATTCTCCCTAGCTTCCACATATTAGGGAGAGTATCCGACTTTTCACTCGTTGTGACTGACTAATCTCACATAGCATAATGTTCTCAAGTTCCCTCCATTTCCCTGCAAATGATGTAATTTTGTTCTTCTTTATGGTTGCGTAAAATTCCATTGTGTACATATCCCATAGTTTTGTAATCCATTCATCTGTTGATGGACACCTTGGCTGGTTCCAAAGTTTGGCAATTGTGAATTGTGCTGCTATAAACATAGATACACATGCATTAGTCTGGTAGTTTGGTTTCAGTCCTTTTGGGTAGATGCCTAGTAGTGGTCTTGCTGGGTCATACGGTAGGTTCATTCCCATTCTTCTGAGGATCCTCCACACTGTTTTCCAAAGTGGTTGCACTAATTTGCGATCCCACCAACAGTGTATTAGAGTTCCTACTTCTCTACATCCTTGCCAGCATTTGTTGTTGTTTGTGGTTTTTTTTTTGTGGTACTGGGGATTGAACCCAGGGGCGTTCTACCTCTGTGCTACACCCCCGGCCCTATTTTTTATACTTTATTTTGAAAGTATAAAAAATACTTTCATGAAGTTGCAGAGGGCCTCAGTGAGGAGAGAGAGAGAGAGAGAGAAAGAGAGCGAGCTGAGGCTAGCCGTGAACCCGGATCCTCCAGTCTCCGCCTCCCAAAGTACTGGGATTACAAGCGTGTGCCACCACGCCCGGCTTGTTTGTGTTTTTAATGATTGCCATTCTAATTGGGGTTAGGTGAAATCTCAGGGTAGTTTTGACTTGCATCTTTCTGATTGCTAATGATGTTGAACATTTTTTCATACATTTATTGGCCATTTGTATTTCTTCTTCTGTGAAGTGTCTATTTAGTTCACGTGACCATTTTTTGATTGGATTATTTGTTTTTTCAGTGGTGATTATTTTCAGTTCTCTGTATACTCTAGATATTAGTCCTCTATCAGAGGAATAGCTGGCAAAAATCTTCTCCCATTCTGTCGGCTCTCTGTTGAGGTTCTTGATTGTTTCCTTTGCTGCACAAAACCTCTTCAGTTTAATGCAATCCCACATATTGATCCTCATTTTAGTTTCCTGTGCCTTTGGGATCTTGTTGAGGAAGTCTTTACACTGTACCTATGTGTTGAAGTGTTGGACCTATGCCCTCTTCAAGTAGCTGCAAGGTCTCTGGTCTGATTTCTAGGTCTTTGATCCATCTTGAATTGACTCTTGTACAAGGTGAGAAAGTGGGGTTTATTTCTATTTTTCTGCATATGGTTAGCCAGTTTTGCCAGCACCATTTGTTGAAGGGGCTATCTTTTTTTATTTCCAGTGGATGTTTTTAGCCCCTTTGTCAAAAATCAATTGGCTGTAGGTATGTGGAATTGTTTTGGGGTCTTCTATTGGGGTCTGCTCCATTGGTCTATGTGTCTGTTTTTGTGCCAATACCATGCTGTTTTATTACTATGGTTTTGTAGTATAGTTCGAAGTCAGGTATTGTGATGCCTTCTGCATGGTTCTTGTTGCTGAGAACTACTTTGACTATTCTGGGTTTTTTGTTGTTTCAAATGAATTTAAGGACAGATTTTTCTATGTCAGTGAAAAATGACTTTGGTAATTTAATGGGTATTGCATTGAATCTGTAGAGCACTTTTGGAAGAATGGCCATTTTGATGATATTTATTCTGCCTACCCAAGAGCATGGGAGATCTTTCCATCTTCTAAGATCTTCAATTTCTTTTTTCAATGTTTTATAGTTTTCCTTGTAGAGGTCTTTTACCTCCTTGGTTAGGTTTATTCCTAAGTATTTTATTGTTTTGGGTGATATCGTGAGTGGAAATGTCTTCTGAATTTCTTTTTTAGTGGATTTATGGTTGGCATACAGAAAAGCTTCTGATTTTTTAAGATTGATTTTGTATCCAGACACTTTGCTGAATTTGTTCATCAGTTCTATAAGCCTCTTGGTTAAGTTTGTTGGATCTTCTACGTATAATATCATGTCATCTGCAAATAGAGATAGTTTCAGTTCCCCTTTTCCTATTTGTACTCCTTTTATCTCCTTCTCTTGCCTTATTGCTCTGGCTAGAGTCTCAAGTACTATATTGAAAAGGAGTAGTGACAGCAGACATTCTTGTCTTGTTCCTGTTTTTAAGGGGAACTCTCGAGGTTTTTCCCCATTCAGTATGATTTTGGCTGTGGGCCTATTGTGTATTGCCTTTATCATGTTGAGGTATGTTCCTTCTATTCCGATTCTCTGTAGTGTTCTTATCATGAATGGGTGTTGTATTTTGTCAAGTGTTTTTTCTGCATCTATTGAAATGATCATGTGATTTTTGTCTTTAGTTTTGTTTATGTGGTATATTACATGGATTGTGTTTTGTATGTTGAACCAGCCTTGCATCCCTGGGATGAACTCGACATGGTCATGATGTATGAATTTCATGATGTGGTTTTGAATGCCCGTTGCTAGTATTTTGTTTAGAAGTTTTGCGTCTAAGTTCATCAGTGATGTAGGTCTATAGTTTTCTTTTCTTGAGCTGTCTTTATTTGGTTTTGGTATTAATGTGATGTTGGCTTCATAGAATGTATTTGGGAGAGTCCCGTTTCTTTCTATTTCATGGAATAGATTGAGGAGTACTGGGATGAATTCTTCTATAAAGGTTTTATAAAATTCACCTAGGAAACCATCTGGACCTGGGCTTTTCTTTGATGGTAGGCTCTTTATTGCTGCTTGTTTTCAGTCTCCATTTGCATGGTATATCTTTTTCCATCCTTTTACCTTTAGCATATGGATATCTTTGGGTATAAGGTGAGTTCCTTGCAAGCAGCATATAGTTGGAGTATGTTTTTTAATCCATATTGTCAGTCTATGCCTTTTAATTGGGGAGTTAAGACCTTTGACATTCAGTGTTATTATTGAGACATGATTTTTGTTTCCTCTCATTTTGAGTTCTATTTTCTGTTTGATGTAGTGTTATTTCTCCTTTGCTTAGTTGCCCATTTGGTGGAATTCATCCCTTCTCTGGTTTTGGTATTTGCTTCTTTTTTCTTCTTTGTAATTTATTTCTTTAAGTATTTTCTCTAGTGCTGGCTTGGTAGTCATGAATTCCTTTAGTTTCTGCTTGTTTTGGAATGTTTTTATTTCTCCATCAATTTTGAATGATACCTTTGCTGGATATATCTGTCTTAGTTGGAAGTTGTTTTCTTCCAGGGTCTGGAATATATCATACCAGCCCCTCCTGGCTTTTATGACTGGGTTGAGAAGTCTGGAGTGATTTTTTTTTGCCCCTGAATGTCACCCATTCTTTTGTTCTTGCTGCTTTTAAGATTCTTTCCTTAGGCTTTCCATTGGTCATTTTGATTAGTATGTGGCATGGGGAAGGCTTTCTTTGATCTTGTCTTGATGGTGTTCTGAATGTCTCCTGAATATGGATGTCCAAGTCTTTTTCTATATTTGGATAATTCTCAGAAATTATTTCTCTGAAGAGGTTTCTGATACCCTTGATTTGTGCTTCTAGACTTTCAATGCCTATTATCCATAAGTTAGGGCATTTTATATTGTTCTATATTTGTTGGATATTCAGGTAGTGTTGTTATATCGTCTTCTCTATATTGTTGACTGTTTTCTGTTTTGAATGAACTGTCTTCCAAGAGTGATAGTCTGTTTTCCATGTGGTCTAGTCTGCCAGAGGTAGTTTTTATTGTGGTCTTTTATTCATTTATTGACTCCTTCATTTCGCTCAAAGCCTCTTTTTGGTTCTTTCTTAGGGCCTCAATTTTTCTATTGACATGCTCTTTCATTTACTGTATACTTTATTTGAGGCCTTTCATCATATTGAAGAACAAAATTTGGAATTCTCCTTGTGGCATTTCCTGAAGATCAGTATCGGTGATCTCCCTTGTTGTTGAGTCATGGGAGTTTATTGTTCCTTCACTGGTCTTTATTCTCATATTTTCAGAGTTCTCAGATTTGTATTTCTGTTGTCTTGGCATCTTTTTTCTCTTTGTGTGTGAGTCCTTTGTCTATTTATTATCCCATTATAATAAGGTCTATGCTGGGGGTATATATTTACCTCTAACAATCTGTCTCATATAATCAAACTTTTGAGTTTGTCCCCCTGAGCTAGATATAGTTCTTATTGCAGGCAATCAGGAGTTTCTGATTGGCTGCAGGCCACCATGCTCTCCAGTCCCAAACTTCATAGGGCCAGAGACTATGATGTTCTGTTTAGAGCCTGCAGCCTCCTGGTTGGGATTTAATGGCCCATAGACACTGCTGCTGCTCTGCTGTTTGTGAACCCATGAAACTGCAGGGCACTGACCTCTGTCCTCTGTGGCCAGTGGACTTAAGCTCAGCAGGGCCAACGATTGCCATGTTCCCAGCTTGTGGCCCAGCTCACTGAGCTTTGATGGTCCCTGGGACATCACCCCAATGTGTTGGTTGCGATCACATGGAGCCCTGTCAGTCACTGGCATGTATGCATCCCAGGCTCAAACTCTGCTGGCGGAGAGAGTGTTGAGTTCCCAGACTGCTGTTCTGATCATGTGAAACCTTGCCAGCTCCTGGCCTCAGGCCTTCCTGCTTTCAGGACCCACGCTCTGGCAGGGAGAGATTGTACAGTTCTAAGCTTGGAACTTGAGTGGCTCAGTTATTTATTCCCAGGACACCACTGCTGCTCTGAGTGGCTGCAATCATGTGAGCCCTTGTTGGCATCTGGCGTTGGTGCTTATAGCACCCAAACATGGCCAGGTGCGAGTTTATAGCTTTCCAAGCCTGCAACTTGGTAGGCTGAGTTACTTCACCCCACAGATGCCACAGCTGGCTGTACTGTAGTGATCACTGGAGACCCTGCAAGGGTGAGCGAACTGCAACTCCAGGACCCGAATGTCCCTAGGGACTGTCTGCTAAGTCGTGTTTCTGTTGTGTCCAACTGTAGCCCCACTCCCACCTCCACAGGGGTGATTTGCAAACTCACAGATCTGGGGAGTCTGTTCATTGCCAGGCAGGGCGGTCTCCTACTGGGGCAGCTTGTTAACTCACGGTTTTGATGAGCGCCGCTCTGGTCCTTGCAGGCAGAGATGGGTTCAGTTGCAACCACAGGATCTAGTTGGGCCATCTGGGTAGTTGGGACTTTGTCGATTGCTTTTGATGATGGTCTGTAGTCACTGGCTCAACAAGGTTATGCTGTTGCTTTGCTGGAGTTGGTGTCTGGGAGCCGTGGTGCTGGCGTGGCCTGGCCAAGATGGCAATGCCGCTGCCACCGCTCACCAGGTGAGATGTGTGGAGCTCTTTACAGTACTCTGTTCTCTCTGCTGCCTCCAATTCTACTGTATTTCGAGTGTTGTTGTTTTGTTGAGTTTTGGCTGTTTTTCTTTCCTTGTCAAGAAGCAGTATTCCCGCTGGTTGAGTTACGAATCTTGGAGCGCCTGAAGCACACTGTTTCCCTCTATTCTGCTATCTTTTTTGGCATTTGGTGTAACGACTTTCAGGATAAGAGTATTTGGACTCTTTTTGTTAATACTTTGTATGGGGTTTGCATCAATATCCATGATTGGCTTGTCGTGTGTTTTTCTTATCAAGTTCAATATCAAGATTGTATTCACCTCACAGAAGAGTTAGGAAGTTTTCCTTCTTGCTTTATCCTCTTGAGTTTATAGAGAATTGATACTAATTCTTTATCAAATAGCAAGAAGACTTTCTCAGTGAAGGCACATGAGTTTTTTTTTTTTTTGCGGTACTGGGGATTGAACCCAGGGGCATTCTACCTCTGGGGTACACCCCCAGCCCTATTTTTTATTCTTTATTTTGAAACAGGGTCTCACTAAGTTGCGGAAGGGCTCACTTAATAGCTGAGGCTGCCCGCGAACCCGGATCCTCCTGTCTCTGCCTCCCAAGTACTGGGATTACAAGGCACGTGAGTTTTGAGTTTCCCTAGTTGGAAAATTTTCAACTATGAATTTAACTACAGGACCATTCATATTAGTTATTTTTCTTATGTCAGCTTTAATTAATTGTTTTTAATAAAATTTTATGTAGTTTAATTTTTCAAATAGATTGATGTGGAGTGGTTTCTAATGTCCTCCTTCTTCTACTATCCCCTCTCCAGTATTTTTTCTGTATAGAAATCCAACTAATATTTTATGCACACAGTTCATGATCCACTTTAAATTTACATTAAAGAATCTAAACTCACAACCCTGACCTGCAAAGCCCTGAATGATGGACTTCTGTTTATCTCTCTACAGTCATCGAAGCCACCCTTACCTTGACCTATGCTCTGATTTCATGAGCATCCTAAGAAAGTTCCCTCCCCACCACCTTAATCCGACTCTGTTATTTCTCATGTTATCTGCTTATTTCCTTTATAGAACCAATCACAATTTGGAATTTTGTATTCATTCTTTTTTTCTGCTTTTCTCCGTTGTAGAAATTCAGCCTCACTGAAGACAAAAGATACATTGTTTTATTTTATAAGTTTTATCAAGGAAGGAGGATAGGCCTGGCACATAATAGGTTCTTAAGTAGAACTTGCTAATGAATAAATGATAGAACAAGTTTTCTTACAATTCAAATGACATAATTAAACAAATTTATAATCTCATAATTTTTTTTTGCAGTACTGGGGATTGAACCCAGGGGCATTCTACCTCTGAGCTACACACCCAGCCCTATTTTGTATTCTTTATTTTGAAACAGGGTCTCACTAATTTGCAGAAGGCCTCACTAACTAGCTGAGGCTGGCCGCAAACTGGATCCTCCGATCTCAGCCTCCCAAGTACTGTGATTACAAGCATGCGCCACCACATCTTGCTTATAATCTCATAATTTTCAGATGCTTTTCTTAGTACTAATTTTGAGTACTAGTTTTGAGTACTAAGAAAAGTAAAACATATTGAAGTCAAATTTAATAAATTCTTGTGCTATAATCAATAATTAACACATCTTCCCAAGTGCCTCAACTTGTTTAGATAACATCTTAGTCACATGGTAAGACTTACCATGATTACTACTTCAATGATTTAGAAGTTTATGCTCAAATTATTATTTTTAAGACATTGTTTCAGTTTTGCTAAAATGATCAGAAATCACTTTCTGATTAGATTTTGCTTTAAATGCAGTGTAACTGAATCTGTGTATTTGAAACATATTCATGGGAGTCAGAGTAATATAAAAGTTAAGCACATAGGCTCCACAGCCAGGTTTTTAAAAAATAATATAATTTTTAATTGGCACATAACAATTACTCATATTTATGGGATTTGGTGTGCTAATTCAATAGCACATTACACATGTGCTATGTGTCATGAGCAAGTCAGGGTAATCAGTATTTCCATCTCCTTATCATTTATTTGTGTTTAGAGCCCTTGAACTCCCTTCTGCTCCTCCCCCCTTATTCCTCTCGCCCTCCTCCTCCCCTCCTCCTTCTTCTTTTTTGGTACTGGGGAGTTGAACCCTGGAGCATTCTATCTCTGAGCCACACCCCAGCCATGTTTTTATTTTCTATTTTGAAACAGGATCTCACTAAGTTGTTGAGGGTCTTATTAAGTTTCTAAGGCTGGCCTCAAACCTGCAATCCTCTTGTCTCAGCCTCCCAAGTACTGGGATTACAGGCATGTGCCACCATATCCGGCAAGCTCCTCTTTTCTATTTCTTCATAGAATATGTAATAGGCTATTGTTAACTATCTTCGCTCTACTGTGCCCTAGAGCACGAGAGCTTATTCCTCTAATTCTATTTTAGTATGCTTTAGCCAACCTCTCTCTAACTCCCTCCCCCTCGTCCTTCCCGGTCACTGGTAATCACTGTGCTACTTTCCTCTCTGAGGTAATTTTTTTAGCTTCCACATTTGAGAGAGAACATGTGGTATTTGTCTTTTCTTCTTAACATAGCATCCTCTAGGTTCATCCATTTTGCTGCAAATTACAAGACTTCTTTCTTTTTTTTTAATGGTAGAGCTACAAAAAAGGGTTGTAGCTCTGCCACAAATTCCTTGTATCAGTTGCTTACCTTCTCTAATTTTTGGTATTCCCACTTATAAAATGGGTCTAATAATAATAATGACCACCCTTTGTGCTCTTGGGGGATTAAATAAGGTATTGTATATAAAGCACTTATAATTGTGTCTGGATTGCAATCATTCAGAACCTGCTAACTCTTTTTAGCCATTACACAAACTATAATGATTTATAATGGAGAAGACTGGAAACTGCATTTTAAGTCAGCAGGGATAACTCATCACTTATTTTCCCTATTGTCAATCTAAGGGTCCTGCTTGGAATCACGAAGTTGGAGAAGGGCCCATCAGCTCTAACTCCTTCATTAGCTGATGAAGGAAGCCAGTGGGAGGAGTTGGAGTGACTTGCTCAAGGTCATGCAGCTGGCTGTCTTGCGTCTCTGCCCTCACAGTGCAGGCCTCACATCACACAGCACTAAGAGTTTAATACTGCCCACTGCAACTTAATCTGCTACAGAGCAATGCAAGGATTTGTTAGTTAATAAAACCATACCTGTTTGAGCTTGCTTAAACAGTGATGTCCATTAATAAGCAGCATGCAGATGTTAAAGGAAGAAAGGGTTGACTAAGCTGCAGCATCATTCCCCTGACTCTAGAGAATGAGGGGTGGAAAAAGAAGAGGTGTTGCTCTTTTGCTTTCTGCATCTAAGAATACTTTGGGCAACACTTCCTTTCAGTTTTACCAAGTAGCACATTTGGGATATAATCACTTCAAAGTTTGTTCTTACAAAAGCTGCTTCTCTGGAAATAGGCTTTTGTCTAGGGGATTTTTTTTATCAGGTTATAATTAGACTTTGCTTAATACACCCATAAATTTGCAGCCCTTTGTGTATTGCACAGGTGTTGTGATATTCTTCTGTTCCAACGGAATGGGTGTTGAATAACCAGAGGAGCTTTTAGACTTTGGCAGAGAGGCTCCTTAAGTTCTTTAGTTTGCAGGATGGGAAATTGTGTAATTCTTTTGCTCTCTTAATGTGTGGGAGAAATGGCTATTGAGACTTTCCATTCTGTTTTTGCTACAACTGATATAAATAAAATTCAGAAACTCAACATCCAGGATCCTGAAGATGTACTTTTCTCAAAAGTGTGTATTTATTGTAAAAAGTCACAAAGGAGAGAAGTTTAGTGAGGGTGAGAAACAGGCAATACTGTGAAGGGATTTTACAATCCACAAACACAAAAATGCTCTGAAATATGCATTTCTTAAACCTTCTATTTTTAAAGCTAACACAGGCAATCAAATTTAAAATGTGGTGGGTGCAGCTATCTCAGGAAAAATCAACTCCACCGTGGTTAAGAAAGAGATACCCTGACATGTACTTAGGGAGCTCACTCAGCGGCAGCCACTGTGATATCCCTAAGGGCAGCCCCCTTTGGTGTTTGCTGTCAACAAGGTGTATGCTAAGCTATCCACTTGGAGAGTGACAGGGATACACTCCAAGAAGCAGAATTATCAGCCACTTGCTCCGTGACAGCTCTTCTTTCTCTAGAGCTCAGGGCAGAGAGAGTCCCACTTTGACAATTTCAGGTTGATTTAATGCACAAGAACAACAACAACAAAAAAGATGAGATTCTGACAGACCCTTGGCCACTTTAGAATGGCAGAGAATTGCAAAATGTCAGTTTGGAGGCTGAATCGTTAGGTGCAATATTTAGAGTTGCCCTCTGGAAAAGATCAGACGTTCCCTGCCAGGTGTTTAGTCATGGATGCAAATCAAAATGGGCAGTAAAATGCTGACTTTCAAAGAGCTGTGTTAACTTTACAAGCCACTAACACACCAGCGATGCTTTAACATGCCGGATGGCAGAGGCAAGAGACCCTCAGGACCCCAGTGCTGTCTCATCAGGAAGAGGCACTTAAAAGTGTACCTATATTTGTCTATCATTTTGTCAACCGAAAAGAAACATAATTTAAAAATATAGTAACGGATGAGCTCTTGCAAGTTATTCACTTTTCAAATTCTTTAGAATTTGAATTTTAAATTTTATTATTTATAAATTTCAGAAATAAATAGGAAATTTGGTTCTTAGTACTTCCTATTATACTTGTTCCTCAGCAAAATACTCAGTCCTTTGGAAATTATCATTTGCATCTGGCAATCCATATGTTTGGATACACATATGGGATATTGGGATTTATAACTCCTTTTTGCAGTTCACGTTCTGACAGAGTGTATAGTATCATCATAACAATAAAATTGGGATCATCTAAAACTGCTTACCCTGACCCTTGGACTCATCCCTTGTTTCTCTGTAAGGCCAGGGGAAGTGCATGGAGCATTCCACACTGCAGAGAACATGTAGATTTTAGATATGTTGAAGTATGTTAATGCAAAGTAGGTACACGTGAAGTCAGGATTTGCTTATAAACTATAATTTTCAGAAATAGTCTCTCTACTCTTTGATTTTTTCTCTCTCTCGTTTTCCCTTCTTCTCTCTTCCTCTCTTCTCCTTTCTTCTCCATCTCCCCTCCCCCACCATTTCCTTATTTTAATCTTTGGCCTACAAATGCATAATGATAGGAATCTCAGACCCCAGTGGTCAAGTCATTAATAAAAGGCACAAGACATGAGATTATTAGAGTTATCAGTTAAATTATTTAGACTAGTCAATTCTACAACAATTGATACACTTCCTAAAAATATTCCCTTGATGGACAAATGACTTTCTCTAAGAAATTGTTTATTTTTCTGAGTTGACAAAATCAATTGTGTTCTATTTTGGAAATTTTCTATTAAATGATGTCTCGTAGTGCCAATCTTTTCAGGTTTAGTCGATCTTATCAAAATATAAGAAATATAACTTCGTGTCTATATTTAAATTTACCCAATTTTGTGAGTGAAAATTTGCAGTCAATGGTCATGTGGTTCTTTATCAAATGTTGAGTACCTTTCAGGATACCTAAAATATTGAAGGATCATCATTTAGTAAAAGGCAAATAAAAAAGCAAAGGTCAAATCACTGGACTTATTGGGAAAAATCAAAACAAAAGTGATAAATGCATAATATAATTTTAAGCATTTTTTAATTTGATTAGATTGAAACATAGATAAGGGAATAGAGGTAGTTTTCACTTATTCTTAGTTTAGGGCCAAGTGGCCTTATTTACTACTTTGTACTTGGGCACGCCCATCACAGATGGACACATTTCCACAATATGGCCCGAAGGCCTATGAACTTTTTTTTTTTTGGTGGAACTGGAGCTTGAACCCAGGGGTACTCTACCTCTGAGCTACATCCGTGGTCCTATTTGTTATTTTGAAACAAGGAAGGTCTCACTAGGTTTCAGAGGGCCTTGCTAAGTTGCTGAGGTTGGCCATGAACCTGGTATCCTCCTGTCTCAGCCTCCCAAGTATTGGAATTTACAGGCATGGGTCACTAAGCCCAGTTGCATATGCACATTTAATCCCTGACTTTCTATGATAAGATTGCTGTCAGAATTATCTGAGGTTGTAGTCATTCTCTTTCTGCATCCATAGTCTTCCTGAAATGTTTTCCATAGCTCAGGTAGCCTGAGCCTGGAAAACCTAATTGCATTGAAGTGTGGGTGAAACATATACTAATTTTTTTAAGAACTTAAAAAAAATTGAAGTACTTAAAAAACAATTTTTAAGGAAGTAAGCCTGACACCTACCTGTGATTCTAGTACTTTGGAGGCTGAGATAGCAGGATTGTAGTTTTGAGGCCAGCCTCAGCAACTTATGAGACCCTCAGCAACTTAGTGAGACCCTATTTCAAAATAAAGAATAAAAAGGGCTGAGGGTGTAGCTCAGAGGCAAAATGACCTTGGGTTCAAACCCTAGTACTAAAAAAAATGAAGAGTAAGCAGGTTTGTATATGCTGCTCCATTATTTCCTCTAACATATTGGAATTATAATAAATCGTGTGTGTATGTGTGTGTGTGTGTGTGTGTGTGTGTGTGGTGTCCTAAGCATTTTAAGCATAATTTGAAATCAGTTTCTCCAAATTAGTCCTATGAAGTCAATGGAGCTAATAAAAATCTCAGGTCATATTTGAAAAAGTATAGTGTAGATTAGTGGGCTCTACACTTTTTTGATCATGCCTCATATATGTCATTTATTTAAAATTGTACACATATAGTCATAAGGTTATCATGAAACATATATAATAGAAATGAAAAGGTTGAGGTAGAAGAGAAATAATCTTTTCTTGCAGCGTCATAACGGAGTGCACATACACCACATTGGGAACCATTAGGCTGGTATAAACTTTGAAAGGCTTGTTGTGTGAAAAAGAAGAATTACCTGGTTACATGCTGTGTTGTTATTATAGAACTTCTCAGTTTTTGCTGTGCCTCTGTGGACCTTGAATTTCTGAAATGGCAGTAGCGTACTACGTAGTATTCTAAAGAAAGACTGAAGTCAGAGACTACAGGTCTAACTTTACCACTCGTAAGCCGTATCACTTTTAACCAGTCATTTAAACACTCTGAACCCAAGTTTCTCCATCTGTGTGGTAGAAATAATGACATATTTCATTGGGTTATTACATGGATCATATAAGAAGATGAACGGAAAGTGCTTAGTCCCGGGTCTAGCATACAGTGAGTACTTCGACAGGTGTGAATTCATTTCACTGCAGACTCCTTGCCATGGGCCACCTTGTCACTATAGCGAGTTGTGGAACACATTTTTTGGAAAGATTCCAGATTAGACCATTCATTCACTGATTATTTTATTAGGTTGCTTTTGTGAATTTCACAAATTCTTATTGCCTCCTAAAAGACAAAGCAGTGGGGCTCAGAGGTATGGCTTAGATTAATATTCAGAAGAACTTTCACATTATTTTCATCTCAACGAAAATCAGGAACCATGCGCTGTCTCACTGGTGATGCAGTGGCTGCCAAGGCAGACATGGTGTCTACCTTCTGGAGTTTACAGTCAGAGGGACTGGTGTCGTGTATGATCAACATTTAAGAGTTATATATAAATAATGTGAATAGTGTTTAGATAGAGAGTGAATAATGCTATTCAGTGGGTAAGCTGGGGTTTGCCCATGCCAGGATTATATATCATTTTAAGCAGTTCTTATCGTATCCTATGGAAAACAGGGGGAATTTTCAAGCTCAAAAGGATGGAGTGACAAAATATTAGAAAAGACACAATTTGAGTGGATACAAAGGAAAACTCAAACAGAATAGCTGCTCTCATTGTATGGAGTGCTAGACAGTTTACATCCTGCACAGATATCTCCATCCACTGCTTATTTCATTCCTAACAATCAATAAATATCATTGCTTCTTCATCAAATATGGATTTCACGGTTTTTTGTGTGACACAAACTTACTCTCAGATCAGTTTTCTGTTTCTGTGAAGAATTTATTTTTATGAACAACAAATGTGTTTGTATTCTCCATTCCTTGGTCACTGGCGGGTGCATTACATTAGTAGAGCTCTCAAACCTACCAAGCATAACCTGATAGGTGTGGTAGAACCTGACAGTGTTCATTTGATTAAAAAAAAATGACTCTATGAGAAAAGGACCTGATCTGACAGACCTTCAAAGTTAAATTCTCGGGTGAACTTCAGAATAAACTGCAAGAGGTTCACATTTCCTCACATGGTCTACAGAATCCGTGTGCCATGACGATATTCAGGAGAGACCATTCTGCATCGTCTCTTCATTTAGTAGATGTTTTTAATAAGCAGGAAATGCTTGTGTTGGAAGGGAGAATCCTGTGAGGTTGCTAGACAATGACAAAGCACCGCATAAACAAAAAGAACATTTGGACTTTTAGTGTAGTGCTCCTCTCCCCAGGATCTCCTGACGGAGGCACATAGTGAGAGCTGGATATGAATCGTCTTTGTTCCCTCTTTAAAAGCAGACAGTAACAGATGTGCAGCTCCCTAGGAATTGAGATGTGAAAATCTACAGATGAATGAGATATTTAATTTAGTATGACTATTAAAAATTGCCTCATGGAGGGGAGTGTTGATAAGAGGTAAGGTTTCATGAGGAAAATCTAAAATTTGATTTTTATTATTTGGCTAATTTGAAAAATCATTTTCCAGTTTGTTGCTTCCCATGATATTTCTTCGTATTGAAATAATACTCTGACCACATTTCCATTGGGTTGTAAAAATATACTTTTTAAAATTATACTTTGTTAAGTTTATTATATTGAAATAAGGTAAATAAGACAATTAGAAATTCTGTCTTTTCTCTTTGAGAAAGAGTCTAAGGTTTTATGAACAAAAGCAGAAACATTTAAGAAAATATATCAGGATATATAGTTCAGGGAAATCCTGACACCTGTCAATCAGGTTTAGGTTGAGCTGTGGTTTATACAGATACCACATTAAAAAGTGACCAAGGCTTAAGCAAAATAGATTTTTTCTCCCCTATTAACAAAAAGTCTGTTGGTGGGCAATCCCTAGGCTGAGATGGTGTTTTTATAGTTATCACTGACTTAAGCTTGTTTCGTGTTTTACTTCACTCTCTTAGCATGTGTCCTCCATTCTCAAAGTTACTTCACAGTCCAAGATGAATTCTGAAATTCAGGTCATCTACATTGTAGGCTTCAGGAAGAAAGGGGCGGGGGATCAAATTGCTTCTAAGCTTCACTGAGGTCAGTGCAATCAGTACTCTAGAGCTTCTGCATGCGAGCGTCCAGGATGTAGTCCCATGCCACACTCTGCTCTGTATACATTACTGTCCCCAATAAAATAACGGGTAAATTAGTGAAAAAGTATGACAGATTATATTGGTCAGACAGCTAGCTGACTCTGCCAGAACTAGTATAATTCCCCAAGTCAAAGTACCTTATTCTCTTATTTTATGTATGTTGTATATGCATATATGTGCATATATGTATATATGTATAAATATATTTTTTATATTTATATATGTTTAATATGTCTAACTATGTATAACTAAAACTCAATACTGGTCATTAGTAGGAAGCACAATGCCTTTAAGAGAAAGGCTATATCATTAAATATAGATGCATGAGCAATTTTTAAATTGAATGAAAGCCTTTGATCAGAAAATATTTCCCACATATATAGACTCATTTGTTTCTAAACACAGAACACAAAGTAGGGAGGGTAATTATTGGAATGATATAAACATGACTGTGATCTACTGGGACCGCACCTTGCATAGATCAAAGAAGGGCTCTAATTCAATGTCAACGCGTTAGATAGCAGGAGTTCATCAAAGCTCTTTCATAAGAGCACTTCATTGTACACTGAAATATGTCTTTATTTTAAGTGCTGCTTTTTTACGTGCCAACATAACTTTTTCTCTTTACAGATGTTGAAATAAAGGGAAAAGTGGAAGACAGGAGGTGGTCACCTTCCCACTGAGCAAAAGGAAAGGCAATTTTCCTTAGTTCTTGGGAAGAAAAAATGCAGACCCCTCAAAGGTTGCCTTCAGCCCAGAATAAGAGGAATCACTTCCGTGAGCACTTTCTTGTGTGGCCACGATCGCCTGTGTCACTCTGCCCCCTCCGGGATTGGGTTTGATCTTTTCACATTTCTTTGTAAGCAGAAACTGGAAAATACAGATTTAAACATGGTGGGAAATGAGGGATACTGAGGTGCTTTGCAAAGCAGGGCAATCAGACAGCTGTTAAGTTGGAGAGAGGAGCCTGATCATATCAGAGCGGGTGCTATCCAAAGAGTGATGAGCTTACATGACAGAAAATTACGTGTACTTGAAATGTGCCATTACAAAATGCCAGCCTGACATTAAGCTGCTTTACAGAGGTATCGTGTCCTTAAATGGCCTGGTGATTATCCATGTCCCCGGAACACTGCTTTCCACCCTGACTTTGCAATACCCTGGGGTGTCTTTAATCACTGTAAAGAGTGTTGCCAACTAGAATCATTCTGAAAGGGAAATTAATTTTGATTCCCATTGACATCCTGGAGAGGTTTCTTTTTGGCTAGGATGGAGAGCCAGCCTTCTTTCCTACAATGACAAGAGGTAGCAGTTCCCTGTGCAGGTAAGAATCCTACCTTGACCACTCTTATAAAACAAAAACATTTCCTATATATGTCTAGCAATGGGTTAATTATTTTACATGCATCATTTCACTTAATTCTTGTGAGATCTATAAGGTGGTTTCTATTGTTAGGCTGACTGAAGTTGAGGTACAGAGAGACCAAATGCCTTGCCCAAGATCACTCAGCTGGCTAGTGAGTGGTAGAATGGGACTTTTAACCCAGGCAGGTTCATTGCAGAGCCTATGCCCTCAGCTAGAGGGTAAGGTAAACTACTTAAGAAATATTTATAGAAGGGACACAAGAGGACAAGAGACAAGATAAAGCATTCTCTCTTTGTCTTTACAATGATGTGGCTAGGAAAACAAAAAGAAATTGTTCTTACATTGCAACAGGCAGCAGGAAGTGTGAATAGGAACATGGATGTGGAAAGTAAAGCCCTTGTCAGGTGTGGTAGCACACGCTTGTCATCCTAGTACTTGGGGGGTGGGCTGAGACAGGAGGATTTCAGGTTTGAGGCTAGCCTCAGCAACTTAATGGGGCTGGGGATATAGCTCAGAGGTAGAATGTCCATGGGTTCAATCCCTAGCACCAAAAACAAAAAAAATTAAAATCCTTTACAAAGGAAGGCAGCTGCAAATTTTCCATTTTCAATATTTGTTTGTCTTTTCTCTGGTCAGCACCACCACCATTGCCCCAGGATGAATTCCCTAGTGGAAATATCAACAAGGTAGGAAATGTCAGAATCATATTGTCTATTATTTCCCAGAGAATATAGTTGGATGGGAGATATGGACATAAATTAAAAGAAAAGTACAATGTAGTAGACACAATTGCTGATGAAATAAAACTAACTGATCTTTCATCCTCTGATATTAACGAAAAGGCAAAAAGGTACTATTGTGTGCTTGTTCTAATGAGTAGTTGTAACTGGGCAGCAAGCAGGATTATTGGTTTGCTTTCTGCTTCTCTCTATAAATGAGCATAGGTTGCATATTCTCGACCATGTCATAGAGGTCACACTAATAGCAGTAGAGGGTGAGAAGACTTGGCGGCATGAACTCACACTAGTTGGTGGAATAAAGAAAACACTGATCTCTGCTTGATGTCAAAATGGCTCCTGGACGGAATTGACACTAGAATGGAAAATTCTGTGATTGTTATAGAATCTTTTTGTTGCTGTTGTTTTGTTTTGGTACTGGGGATTGAACCCATAGGCGTTCTACCTCCAAGCTGTACCCCAGACCTTTTGATTTTATTTTTCAATTTTGAAACAGTCTCGTTAAGTTGCTGAGGGCCTCACTAAGTTGTGGAGGCTGGCCTTGAACCTTGTGATCCTCCTGTCTCAGCCTCCAAAGTACTGGGGTTAGAATCTTAATATACTAAGCTTTCCTCCCTTGACCTCCAGCTTCTTTTCAACTTGGGCTGTCAACGAAGATGCCCGTGAGAGCCAGAAATACCACCTGCCTTGCATGGCAATCTAGGAGCGTGGGAAAATTGTCCTGTAGGACAACTCTCAATCAAAAAGAACCATGAGCCAATGGTTAAATGGTTTTCTCTTGTATTTCCTGGGCAGACAATTCTGCGATGAGTTTTGTATGGCTGCTCCTGAGATCCCAGGAGGCCAAGCACAGTTTCCCAGGGTGATGCTCAGCGCCACATACGCTTCTGTACTGACTTTCTCTCTTTCCCCATCTTATTCTTTCTAGGCTTTCATTCCTGGGAGTTTTATTATATTTTCAAAATAAAAAACTTGAATGCAATTTTTAAAACCTAGGTTCTACTTTTGAGGGGAATCCAGGTTAAGATAATGGTACACCATGAAAGGAACGATACTTATAGGCTGAAAGATGATAGGGTGTATTTATCAGGGGATGGTATTAGTATTTAATATGGCATCATCTCCTCTATCAGAACCCTGCAATTTGGAATCCTTGTAGACTTTGTTGGATTTATCTACTCCTCTTTAACGTCTTTTCTTTATCTATACTTTCTCTTCTTTTTGTTTACATTCTCCTTAGATGATTCCCAGTCCTATAATTAAAACCTGCACCTCTGTTTTGATGACTCCCGATGTTGTGGCTTGGATCTGGGGTATCTGTCCAAAGCTCATGTCTTGAAGCCTGCTCTCTAATGCAGCAAAGTTCAGAGGTGGGGCACGGCTGGAGGAGGTGGATCCCTGGGGGCGTGGCCCCTCCTCTCTCTGCTTTCAGGCTACCATCAGTCAGGAAGCTTTTCTTCTCTATACCCTGCTGTCACGATGTTTCAGCGTTGGGCCCAGCTGACCATGGACTGAAACTCTAAAACTATGAGCCAAATAAAGCTTTCCTTCTCTAAGTTGTTCTTGTCAGGTATTTTGTTCCAAGTGATGAAAAGCTGACTAATACACTCAAATTATGTCTTTAGTCCTGACTTCTCCTCAGAGCACCCACATCATATATCCAATTGTCTACATATCTCCATCCATTTGGATGTCTAACAGACATCTTTTCCTTCATTTGTACAAAGTAAAATTCTTGTCTACCTTCTGATAATTTCCTATAAAATACTTTTATGCCCTTATTCTTTCTCATGGCACCACCATCTACCCTATAGTTCAAACAAGCAAAACAAATCTAGAAAGTTGTTCTTGGTTCTAGCCTTTTCACACTTTCCCCAGAAGGTTCTGTCAATTATATCTACAGAACAGATTTCAAATTCATCAACTCATTTCTGTCTCCACTGTCACAACCCTTATCCTCGGCATAAGTATTTTTATCATAGGAGTACTCTGATAGCCATCTGAAATTTCTTCTCATTGCTATAGTCAGAATGCTTTAGATAAAACATATAAAAGTGTTTAAGATCTTCCAATGGCTGTTTAAAACCTTCCGATGACTTCCTAGGATATCTGGAAATAAAAGTCTAAAGTCTCCCCATATTTCCAAGGCCTTCTAAGATCTAGGTCCTACCAGCATCACATGTGATTTTCTTCCTTGCTCACTCATTGCTATAGGCTGTTTAAGTCCCCCGCAACTCATATATTGAGAAATAATGCCCAATGTGATGGCATTTAGAGAGGTGTTCTTTGGGGGTGATTAGATCATGGGACAGAGATTAGTGCCCTTTTTTTTGTGTGTGTATGGTACCGGGGATTGAACCCAGGGGCGTTCTACCTCTGCGCTACGCCCCCGGCCCTATTTTTTTATACTTTATTTTGAAAACTGGGTCTCACGAAGTTGCAGAGGGCCTCACTAGGTAGAGAGAGAGAGAGAGAGAGAGAGAGAGAGAGAGA
>PVJS01005003.1:0-66250 GCA_004027185.1 Glis glis
AGAGAGAGAGAGAGAGAGAGAGAGAGAGAGCTGAGGCTGGCCGCGAACCCGGATCCTCCTGTCTCCGCCTCCCAAAGTACTGGGATTACAAGCGTGCGCCACCACGCCCGGCAACAGATTTTATTTCTTATGTTTCAGTTTAGACAATAGTGGCTGATACTTATGGACTGTCATTGGTTTCTAATGGGCAATCAGGAGGAGACATGTCAGGCATATCCAGTCTGCCGTTATATCATCCCATGCTGTTAAGTCATGGCCTGATTTATGATCTAAATCCTCCCCTGGACTTAGACTTATCTTCTAGTTCATTGCTTACATTAACTGCTGGTGTAAACTTGGCCGTGGGCTTTCTAGATAAGGACTATTCAAAGCACCCATCTCTGATGAGATGAAAAGTTCACATTATAATGTAAATCAACTCACAGTTTCATTCATCAAGAAAGACTTTCTGCACAAAAGAAGAAATCACCATCTGAGTGAGCAATGTGATCAGTAATGGATATTACTTATATACCTTCTTCATTCCAATAGTTTTTTGCAAACTTAGAACTGACAAAGAAAACACGATTAGACTTTAACCTACACTAATGAATGCCAGAGCTACAAACTTCCTCGGTAAAGCAGTTTTCATTTCTTTAAGTGTAGGTTGATAATGAGGAAGAATTGTTCTCAGGATTTAGTAGAATACTTATCCATTAAAATAATATTTGAGTATCTATTTTGTACCAAGTGTGGATATATAATTGTAATGCATCAGCCAATGAAACAAAAATCCCTGCAATCATAGAGCCCTTATTGATTAGAGGGGGCTAGGGCACATGTAATAGACCACAGACATAACAAAAAAATGGATTATTAGAACATTTTAGAAGGTAATGGTTACTCTGGACAAATTTTAAAAGAGCAAGAGAGGTCTTGGGCTTTTACTATGAGCTGGAAGGTTTGAAAGGTTTAGAACAAAGGACTTAGGTGATGGCTTATATTTTAAAAGGTTCACTCTGCTTTCTAGGTAGAATCTAACTTGAAGTAGCCCAAGGATAAGTTAGGATGTTTTTAAAGTGGTCCAGGAAAGCAATGATGGTGTCTAATTAGAATGGTAAAAGTAATGAATAGTTGGACTAGGAATATATTTTGAAGATATAGTCAAGGCAATTTCCTGATTTTTTTAATACAGATGTGGAAGAAAGAGTCAAGATGACTACAATGAATCTACACAAAGCTTCAAGATGGATGAACTGCTATACCTGGGATAGGGAAGGAAGGGGATGGAGAAATTCATGGGTGGGATAAAGAGGCTAGAAAACTAGTTTGGAGTATTTAGGTGGAATAGGGTGTTGGTTCTATAGTCTAGAATTCAAGAGAGGTCTGGATTTGCCATAGAAATTGGGAGGTCATCAAAATAGAGAAGATGTTTAAAGTCATGGAAATAAAAGTATCATTTCATGAAGCTTCCCAGAAATCTTCTAAAACAGAAACACTCGTTTTCCAAATTTCCTACTCCAAACCACTTCAAACACATCCTACAGAGAGATTCTACTCGTTTACAGGTTCTCCAGATCTTGGCTCTGGCACCCAGCTTGGATGCACCTGCTGATGCTAACTGGTTGGCAGGTACACATCAGCAACCATCAGGAAGTCGTGGGGATGTCAGACTTGGCCCTGAGAACCTGGAGCAATTATGTACACCCCAGTCCTGGCAGCTCCTCCCGGATAAAGGCAGGGGGGCTGCCAGACTCCCACCTGAATGCTGTGAATACATAACTGTGTCTCACCTGATGAGGACTCTGCGCTCCAGTAACATTATTTCTCATAAAAAGTCTTATAACCAACGGAAAAAAGCTGAGCGACTCCCTTCAAGTATGTTGGATAAAGAAGGCACATACTCCATAAATTACTAACTATGAATTATTGAAGATAAAATATTTCCCCAAAATAATAAAACAGGCATCTGGATAGCTTGGGGAAACAATAAAGAAAGTAAAAGATGATTTAAGGCTAGGAAGACTGGAGGAGAAAATGTTTAGGAAAAATAAAGACAATGTTGGCATCACATAGCATGGACTTGCTGGACTCAGTGAAGCCAGGTATGTGCTGGGAAAGCGGTATAAGCCAAAAGCAAGTAGAACTGAGGTTGGAAGCACAATCCCTGTGTGGCCTTAGAATCAGTGGCCCAAAGTCCAATATCCGTATTGAAAGAAGTGCATAGAACCTGGGCTTGCTTCAGCTTGATGTCTGTTGGCTCTGGCTTAAGATGACATCTGGCAAGAAACTTGTGCATTAGCTTTCCCCGACGCTCCTCAGAAATGTGTACGAACAAGTTCAGAAACATGAAAACTCAAAAAAGGCACTATGAATGAGTTTTAAGAGTCAATTGCCAGAAGATGAGCACAGTGCTTAATACAAAACTGAGAGGACTGGACTAAAAATTCACTCTGTGGCCCAGCTGGTCTATGTTTGCTGATAGGGACAATGACCTTTTCTCCCTCCACCTCAGGCTACACATGACTTAAAAGACAAGGACAGCATAACTAGAAAATAGTGTATCTTTCTGACTGCAAGGATTCTCCTTTTTTTTTTAATTGGTGCATTTTAATTATACATCATAGTGAGGTTCAGAGTGACAGATACATGCATGCACACAGCATTTGTTGTAACCCTCTGGGTTCCCCCTCCAGTAGATAATATTTACATGGATACAGATAACTTCATATATGAACAAAGGATTATTTGAATTGTTTCCATCATCAGATTTCCCTTTCCTCCCCAAATACCCCTTCCCCCTTCCACTAGTATCTCCCCTCATTTGTCTGAAATCCTCTTTGTTTCCCAGTTTCTCTCTAGCTTCCACATTATGAGTGAAAATATGGCCCTTCACTTTCTGTGACTGGTTAATTTCACTTAGCATAATATTCTTGAGTTCCATCTATTTTCCTGATAATGACATGATTGTGTTGTTTTTATTTTTATAGTTGAGTAAAATTCCACTATGCATATTGTATTACAGTACATTATATATATCATAATTTCATAATCCATTTGTTTGTTGACAGACACCTAGGCTTGTTCCATAGTTTGGCTATCATGAATGGTGCTATTATAAACATGGAAATGCATGTATTCCTATAGTAATTTGACTTCAGTTCCTTTGGGAAGATCCCTAAGAGTGGTATGGCTGGGTCATATGGTGGCTCCATTCCCAGTATCTTAAGGAACCTCCATACTGATCTCCATAGCAGCTGTCCTAATTTGCAACCCCAACAACAGTGTATAAAGGTTCATATTTCCCCACATCCTTGCCAACACTTATTATTGTTTGTATTCGTGATGACTGCCATTTTGCTTTTTAAAGCAGCCTGAATGCTAGTTCTTCTCTTCATCTCCACCACCCACCAAGAATAAAGAAAATAAAGCTATAAGCATGCCGTTCAGTCATAGAGAGTTAGGATTGGGCATGGAAAGCACATATGTATCTTCTCTGGGATCCAGTTCCTCCCACATTCCCTTTGACCTCTGTTTTGTTTTTACCTTTATTATAGCACTTGTCACATTCTATTGTGTTAACTGCTTTCCTGTCTTTCTTTCTTTCTTTCTTTCTTTCTTTCTTTCTTTCTTCCTTCCTTCCTTCCTTCCTTCCTTCCTCCTTCCTTCCTCCCTCCCTCCCTTCCTTCCTTCCTTCCTTCCTTCCTTCCTTCCTTTCTTCCTTTTTCCTATTCTCAGTTAATACTTGATAATTGTACCTACCCATGGGGCACAATATGATATTTTGACACCTGTGTGTAATATGCAATGATCATATCAGGGTGATGAGCATATACATCACCACAACCATTTTCCATTTCATTCTGTTGAAAACATTCATAATCCTCTCTTCTAGCCATTTTAACATACATTATTATGCATACATAAATTGTTAACTATAGTCACTCTACTGTGCTATAGACAGTAGAATTTAATCCTCTTATCTATTTGTATTTTTGTATCTGTTACCATATCCCCTTGCCCCTACTCTTTTCAAGTCAGACAGAGCCCAAGAATTCAGGCTGAATAACATTCAGCTCCAGGGAGCCATCATTATAAAGCCAGGCACTGAGTCAGCCTCTAGTTCCTGAGAATGGACCAAGGCAGAGCCTAACAGGAGCTCCTCAACTAGGAATAAGTCTGGCTGTAGCTATGGGAACACCCAGCCAGGTAAGACTTGCAGCAAGGGTGCCCTGAGTAAATTCTGCCTCAATTCAGTGCCAGTCTCTCCCCACATGAGAGAACAAGAGTGTGGCAAAGCCTGAGAGCAAGGATTACACGTGAGGACACAGGAGGATGTAGAGGACCTGGCGAGATCTTCAGTGACTCCTCATAACTAAAGGACAACTGACAAACTCAGTAACCTGACACACAATGTCCTGGAGGATCCGGTTCTACCGGTCATTCCTGAGCACCCATATGGAAATATGTTCTGCCTCATTGAACCAGACCCACCCCCAAGCAGCTTCTGCCCCAAGCAGCCTCTGTAACTCCCTCCTCCATGTGCCCAGCAATGAGATACACACCACACTGCTCCATAATGACTCAGTGTATTTGCATTTTTGCTACTCGGCAGGGACCATTTTCCTTCATTTCTAGCGCCTATCACAGAAACGGCTCATAGAAGATAGAAAATATAGACTAGGGACATAAGGAACCACGTGTGAACTCTTGCAAGCTATTGAAAACAAATCTGGTGTGACTAGAGTAGGGCTGTGGAACTTCCTAGCACCAAGAATTAAAGGGACCTTGGAGACTGAAGCTTGAACTTTGCCCTGATGCTTCTCTGATTCCAGCCTGCAATCTGTAAATCTTTCATGGAAATTCTCATCCTCACTCTGCTCAAGGTAGGAGGGCGACAGGTGCAACTGGCTGTCATTGAGAGATGTTTATGAATGATGACAAGAACCCAGGGCTTGGAGTATGTTACCTTTGGATGTCATTTTTTAACTCCAGGAGACAGCACCTCTGAAAAAATATTTTCTGATTTTATTGCCGCCATGCATAAATAAATACGAGGCTATTTGATTTAGTGGAAGAACCATAGACTTGGTTTAACAGATTTGGTTTCAAATTCCATCCCTACCACTTAATGGGGAAGTGGGGCAATAGGCTATAAAATTGGAACATTATCCTGTAGCCCAGAGAGTGGTAAGAATCATTGAAAAAAATCAATGTAATATACCTAATTCTGAGCTGGGTTCCTATTATACATTCAATGAACGTCTATCCCTTCTGCATCAGAGAGCATTCCCTGACCTCCTTTGTCAAATTCAGCATCTCAGAAGATCACGTTTTTTTAACTTCAAAATAAATTTCACAAAATGCCATAAATATCTATGAGAAAGTTCTTTGTACTTAGTGTTTCCTATTCAGCTAAATGTCCTGGAGAATTACCAAGGAGGCGAATTCTGGAATCCGTTGCCTGCAGCCAAGGACAGAAAACTTTAACGCTCATTCTGAATCTGAAGATGCTATGAGATTCTTTGGTACTATGGATGCCTTTAGCCTTGGCATACACTATGGTATGAGTGTCTCTTCCAAATCTCATGTTGAAACTTAATGGCCACTGTGAATGTATTGGGGAGTGGGACCTGTAAGTGGAGATTAGATCATGGAGGACCTGCCCTCATAAAGAGATTGCTGATGTTATTTTGGGGGTGGGTTAGTTATCAAAGGAATGGTATTGTTATAAAAGTGAGCTTAAGAGCTTAAGAGCTCTAGTGCCCTTTATTCATACAATTACACAGCAATAAAACCCCCATCAGATGCTGATGTCAAGCTCTTGGACTTCCCAGCCCCCAGAACTGTAAGAAATAAATCTCTGTTCTTTTTAAACTATCCAGTCTCTGGTATTCTGTTATAGCAACACAAAAAGGATTAATAATCTATGTTGATAAAAAAACTAAAATAAAATGACTGATTCATTTCTATAAAGGCCTAAGTTGTCCATACCCTGGATGCTACAGGACAAGCATCCTCAGTAGCAGAACTTTTCTCTCTTTGATCCTTCACTGGGACTTTAGGAAGTTTGGAGAGAAACTCAAATAGGGTAGAAGTTGGACAAGTTTAGCCACAACAGACCTCAGAGGGGTGGGAATGTGGAAGAAAGGGAACCTTTAAGTGCATGAGTCAGAGATGGAGCAGGTCTTCCAGGGGGAATTTAGGCCTGCCAGTCTGCACTGCAGGTAAAGGTGTGAGAACCAGCTTTCACCACCTGCAGTTCTCGCTCTCAGAGTTGCTCAATCTGGTGGCCGAAGCAATGTGACAGTGGTTCCCAGCCAGGTACCACGGTGAGGAGCAGGGCCAGGGACTGTCAAGCTGCCACAAGACTCTCAAGGTCCTCATTCTGTAAACAGCCAGGCTGACCTCTTCATTCCTTCTGGCTTGTTCAGCCTGGGGTCACTCTGCTGTTTATATCAGTTCCCCAGGCATGATTGTGGCTCATTAAAAAAATAAATAAGCTGGGTGTGGTGGCACGTGCTTGTAATCCCAGTACTTTGGGAGGCGGAGACCAGAGGATCCGGGTTCGCGGCCAGCCTCAGCTCTTTCACTCTCTCCCTGCTTGTCTCTCTCTCTACTTAGTGAGGCCCTCCACAAGTTCGTGAGACCCGGTATCAAAATAAAGTATAAAAAATAGGGCCGGGGGTGTAGCGCAGAGGTAGAATGCCCCTGGGTTCAATCCCCAGTACTGCAAAATAAATAAATAAATAAATAAATAAATAAATAAATAAATAAAACAAGGCCGATTATCTCCTGGGAAGTGGTCTTCAGCTATCTCGAAACAACACTTTCCTGTTTAATCTGAAAAAAACATGCATGCCTCAAAGCAGGTCTACCACTCTCCTGTTCTCCCGGAATGAGCTTATCACCAGGTGGTCTCAGCATTCTGGGTGGTCACTGAGCTCGGAATAGCACTGCAGGTGGAGCAGAGGGTGTATGTGTGCATGCAGCCCTCTGTGCAGGAACTAGGGGTAGGCAGAGCTCTAAGCAAGGAAGAGGAGGCTAAACCAAAGCCTAATGTTGAGCAAAAGTGGAGATTAGGACAGTTTGGGTTCTAAGGTTGCCCCAGGGCTTCTCCAAGGCACTCAAGCTACCACGCATAAACTAATCAAATTACTTCTGCAAAAGCAGGAATGGGTCTCCTTGTCTAGGCAATCTAAACTATTGGGATGAGACTAAAACAGAAGGGGATTATACCCCAGAATTATTTCATGCCCCTGAGCTCTAGCCACACTAGTTCTCTCTCATCTCATGGCCTTGACACCAATTTTTTCCCCAGGTAAAATGTGCTTCCAATTCCTTTCCCTTTACACAGGGATCCCTGGTAATCCTTCAGCTTTAAGCTCTTCCCTGTCCCCTACAGTAGACAAGGTTGCCCTGTTGTTTATTCTGATACTTCTCTTTTCCTCGGTAGTACTTACCACAGTGGATTGCTGGTGTCAATTAATGTCTATCTCTAGTTTGTAAGATCCATGACACAGCCAGTTTGGGTTTTGCTCATTGGTTTATACCTGATACTGGGAGCACAGTGGGTGCACAATACAATAGTCTATGTTATATGGGGTTTTCTTTTTTCTTTTTCTTTTCTTTTTTTTTGGTACTGGTGTTGAATCCAGGGGCGTTCTATCCTGAGTCACACCCCAAGCCCTCTTTTATTTTTTATTTTTGAAACAGGGTCATGCTAAGTTACTGAGACTGGTCTCTAACCTGCGATCATCCTGTCTCAGCTTCCCAAGCAATAGGATTATAGGTGTGCACCACCAAGCCCGGCAGGGGTTTTACTTTCTCTGGTTTCAGTTGCCCATACTCAACCTTGATCCCAAAATATTAGGTTAATATTAATTCCAGAAATATGGCAATTCACAAGCTACAAGTCGCATGCTATTCTGAGTAGCATGGTGAAGTCTTGCACCCTCCTGCTGTATCATGCCCAAGGAAATGAATCATCTCTTTGTGTAAGGTATCCACACTGTATACACTACACACGTACCCATTAATCTCTCAGTAACCATTTCAGTTACCAGATCAACTATCATGATATCACAGTGCTTGTGTTCAAGTCACCCTTATTTTATTTAAGAATGGCCCCAAAATGCAAGAGTAGTTGCTGGCAATTTTATTACAGTATATTGTTATACTTTTTCTATTTTATTATTAGTTATTATTAATCTCTTACTGTAATGAGTTATTAATCTCTTACTGTAATGTAACTAAAGTTTACCCTAGTTAAGCATGCATAGGAAAAACAGAGTGTAGAGGAGCCAGTGGTATCTATGATTTTAGGCATCCACTGTTGATCTTAGAACACATTTCCTGTGGGTAAAGGGGGACTGCTGTAACTATTTCTTAAGGCAATGAATTAATGAATGAATTTGTTGAATGCTGTTCTGGTGGCAATGTGCTCAGCATCCCTATAGTGACATCTCATGCAAGCCACGTAAGGAACTAATGCAGTTGATAAACTCACTGTTTGCATTTCACAGGGGAGTAAACTGAGGCTCAGAGAGGTTAACTGACCTCAGATTCATTTCTGTGGGCAGGTAGAGCAGGAGGTACAAGTCTTCACCAGAATGGAGATAATAGGATTTGCACCCAGGCCTGCCTAATACCAGTGTTTGAGCTCTAGAACAACGACCCACGTTGCTTTCGCAAAGGGGACAAGGATGAGGATGAAATCTTAAGTCCTTGGGCTGAATAGAATCTAATCTGTCCTCATTAAATGCACAGCTTTGGCCCTATGCCCCCAGGCCTCAGTTTCCCTACTTGTCAGATGGAAGCAGATGGATAGATAGTCTCCAAACATTCAGAGCCTACCAGGATCCTCTTGCTGGAGCTACAAAGTGCTTTCTGGCCCAAGAAGGCAGCTTTATATCTCCTCCCCTGGGGCAAATGTTCAAGGCGCCTATGAAAGAATGGCAGGAAAGGAGCATCCCATCCTGAAGTGAAGGGTAGCTCTCTTCACATTTTTCTGGTGGTGGGCAAGTCCTTCTTGTACAGCCCTTTGCTTGAGGCCAAAGCCCTTGACCCTGCTCCGCTTCCCTCTGCTGTCTGTCTTCACTGTGTCTCAGGACTGTGGCTCACACCTCTAGAACTTCAGCCTCTAGGGATGCATGCCCAGCTCTTCAGATGCCTACTAGATGTTCACAGTGGCATTGACCATTATTTGAACCTTGCCAGATTTCAAATTATTCTCATAATCTTTCTTAATATTCTAAATTGTCAATTCTAAATTGACTGTTTTTCATAGTTCCCATACCCTTTAGAGACCTATCAATGGTCTCAGGCATCAGAGCTAGAAATCTTTTCTAGAGGAAGTTACCATTAACTCTTCCCTTGGCTTCATCCCCTATATCCAGCTGGTCCCAAGCCTCCAACTGCCTCTTTGAAGTGTTTTCTAGATAGATTCTCATCTTTCTGCAGCCATGCCCAAACCCCTGGAACAGGTCCAACTCGCATGATACCTAAATTGCTGTTGGAGCCTTCCTGCTACTTTGCTGCATTGGCTAGTTCCAGTTCATTGCCCATCCTCTGACCTGCCCTAGCCTCCCAGTATCATTTGAAGACAAAGATCAGTCAACAATCTGGTCTTAAAATAGTGAGAGAGGAGTAAATCAGGAATCTCAGGTTTCAGTTTGGGCCATGGGTTGGTGGGGCCTTTCTTGGACATGATTGGAACATAGCAGACCAAGTTCCCAGAAGATAGATTCAACAGTGGTACTGTGCTGCCTGAAAAAGTAACTGCTGAATCTTTTTTAAATTTTTTTAATCTGGTATTAGAAGCCTTAGTTTACTTGCAGCTGGGCATGGTGGTACAGGCCTGTAATCCCAGTACTTAGAAGGCTGAGACAGGAGGATTGCAGGTTCGAGGCCAGCTTCAGCAACTTAACAAAACTTTTAGTAACTTAGCAAGACCCTGTTTCAAAATAAAAAGGGCTGGGGGTATAGTTGGGAGGTAGAATGCCCCTGGTTTCCATCCCCAGTACCAAAAAAAAAGAAGCCTTGGTTTACTTGCTACACATGTAAACTTCAGTCTGTAATCCATACCCGGTGGCTCTAGCCACCCGGCATGTGCCACAATTCTTTCTGCCTCTCTCATATAACTTGCTTTTATCTGGAAAGACTTTCACCTTCATTTTCTACCCACCAAATCCAAACCTATATCAAAGCCTGACCTTTGCTTTAGCTTGATTTCAGTTTCTTCCACCTTTTCCAGGTCAGCCCCAGCCACCTAGAACTGGATGATTCTTGTAGCTCATTTAGCCTAAGCTTAGATACCCTCAGTGGGTCTTTAACCATCTGCTAGCCCATTTACTAATCACTCCAAGAAGCTAAAGAGATGGAAAGCTCCTTAAGCACAGGGAAGCTGCCTCATCTTCCCTTGCATCTCCCCCAGCCCTGCAGAGCTCTGAGTCTACATGCAGGCTCACCAAGAGTCCTTGATTGGCTGGTAGTGATAAAGGCATTGCTGAATTGCTCCATCAGAAGCTTAGTGTAGAGACCCACAAGCAGCACATTCTGGGAACCGAAAGCAACAGGATTCTGTTGGCTCTAAAGCCAGAATCTCCACTTCTATCTGCATGGTTACAGTTCTATGTCCTCACCTCAAGGTTGACTTAATCAGTGAATGCCCTAAATGCATTGCTCTCAACTTCTAGTATCTCTGTAAGCCTTCAATGAGAAAGCCTAGGGCACACAGATGGAAAGCCCCAAGGGACACTTGTATATACTTACCTTAAGAGCTGTTTAAGATTCAGGTTGATCTTGCAACTGCCTGTAGCTTCTACAGATTCTAAAACCGTATCATCAACTTTCCCTCTTAAAGAAAGGAAGTGCTCAAGCCTGGCTGTGTTTATCCCTTTTTAAAGGTGCCAGGGAAAGGTCTTGAAACATATACGATGGTTTTCCAGTGACATAAAAAGACTCTCAACAATGTAGGTGAGAACAGGGAGCAAAGAGAGTATGTAGTCAATATCTGTGTCCATTTGAACTTCTTCCAAGCTCCCAGATCCTGAGCCAAATTAATCATCTCCTCTTCCTTTATCTAAAAGTGTTCCCTACAGTCATCCACTCTGTTCTTGAGATAGGAATTTCCTCTTTTTCCTGAAAAAAAAAACACTTCTCTTTTTTTCTTCCTTTATTCACTGTCCTTTAATATAACTCAAAGTCCAATGCTTGTTGTTCTGAGGTCCAGCTCAGCCTCTGTAAACATCCTCTAGGCAGAAAATGTGCCCAAATGTCACCGCCTGCATTTCTGCTCCCAGAATCTAATCCACAGGGTGATCCTGAGGGCCTGCAGTGGGGCTGAGGATGCCGGTATCACAGCGACATCTGCTGGATATGGCCTCACACTGCAGCTGCACCTCACAGCCATCCTCCACCCAGGGAGCCACACAACAGGTGCCCAGAGGCATAATGCAGGCCCACGGCTTCCAGGTTAGTTTACACCTAGAGACCTACTAGTTCCCATTTCCTGCCAGCTGTGAATAAAAGGAAAAGGAATTAATATTCATGGGGCAACTCCTGTGCACCAGATCCGATGCTAGGTGCTTTCCATACAGCATTATATGACCCTGTCATCGCCCTAGAAACAGCTGGCAGGACTCCTGTCCAAACAGAAATAGGCAGCTAACTCAAATGCTGCTATCTAGCTTTCCATGTCAGCAGCACTGGATGCTCAAGGTCTAAGTAGAGTCTCTGTTTATTGTTCTGCTGAGGTTTTATAAATGATGTCATTTAGCCGGGCGTGGTAGCACATACTTGCAATCCTAGTACTTGGGAAGCTGAGACAGGAGGATCATAGGTTCAAGGACAGCCTCAGCAAAAAGGAGGCTCTCAGCAACCTAGTGAGACCCTGTTTCCAAATAAATAATAAAAAATAGGACTGGGGGTATAGTTCGGAGGTAGAATGCCTTTGGGTTCAATCCCAGTACCGCAAAAATAAATAAATAAATAAATGATGTCATTTGTCCATAGCATCATCTGTTGTTTGACATTTCTCTCCAGATACACAAAAACATTATCATATGGGATAGAAAGGAATGAGATGTGGCTTTTATCAAGCATTTACTATGAGCCAGGCCCATTTCATACTCCATCAGATTTAGTCCTCAATATAAAAGTTGATATCCTCATTTAGTAAGTGAATGTTCAAGGATACTAATTAATTTGACCAAGTTCCCACAGCTAATAATTGGCCTGAAATTCAAACTTAGTGCTCTGTCTTTTCCAGTCCTGTTGAGACTTGCCTTTTCTGCAGCCTCGTGCTCACACTCCTATGAAGCAGATCTTCCATATGGAAAGAAAGTAATTTTTCATAGGTAAAGGCAGCTTAATTGTCTGGAGCAAGTCCCCAACATCAGCAAGAGTCAAAAAGAGAAACAGGTCTGGAATCCCCTTTGGAACAGAATTACAGATCAGCTGAGTACATTTTTTAAAAAATGAAAATGCATCACTACCTTTTGTACTTCCTTCTGAAGCATCTTAATAAGCAGGGGTGGAGAATGTAGTTGACACCACGCTGTGACCATTCAGTTCTCAAGAAATAACAAATGAGCCGAAACCACCAGGAGATGGATTGGTACAGAGGGAAAGCAGCCTCTGATTCCAAAGTCAGGACTTAAGTGGCTCCAGCACCTGAAGCAGGTGGGCTTCCCATGGGGATCTCTGATGATGAAGTGGAGGAGCGGCCACACGGGGTGGAAAGAGCAATCACAATAAGCTTGAAGCAGAGACCACCTGTGAAATCCAAGGTCACAAACAAAGCTGAACAACGGAGATGCCAAGGAAAGAGGAGGCCGTGAAAAAAATCTAGCAATGATGGCAAAGACAGAGAAATGTCCCTTCGCAAGGAACCAAGGAAATCAAGCCTGGGGTAGATGGAGGTGAGTGTGAGCTGGTGTATGTTCACATGTGGTGGGAAAAGCCACAGACTGTAGATGCACAGGGAAGCTTTCTGAACATGTATGTTGGCCACAGTCCCCTGAGTCTCCTCCCTGGCTCACAGTGGTCAGATCCCCAGAACATATGTGAGTGACACTGAGTATCAAGACCCAGAAAACATTCATGGCAAAAATCATCCTAGTACCATGGTCATGGTATTCATCGCCCATCCCTTAGCTCCAGCAAATTTGCCACATGGAAGTCCATCCAGAACTTTCCAGATTACATGGTCCACCAACCTCTCCAAGTGCTACGACCCTTTCATTTGTCAGTGGCTCAGAAGTCAATTGTTCTTAGAGTTTAAGAGCATAGGTTAAAGCCTGGGAATTACCCAAAGGCAGGGAACATTTTGGTCTTAACTATCTTTCTGGAATCTATTGTTTTAGTAAGAAGGATAGCATCTTTAATGGAGATCAGTTACTTATACTTTAATGGGAATCTTTACTTGAGGTTTCCCTTATGGACAAAGAATAGTAAAAGGCCTCAGTAGGAGATCTGAGCTCAAAACACCTGAAATAAGAGTCCTGATTGTACCTCATTCACATTGTGTGTGACCTTGAACTCTCTGAGCATCAGTTGTGTCACACATAAAATGAACATACAAATCTTTTCTTGGGATTGAGAAAGATGGAGTGACACCATGAAAACAAATACATAGATGTCAATTGGGTGATATTCTATAATTGTTCCAAACATTTTTGGAAAGGTGAGCTGTAAGTGTTGAAACAGTAACTGCAGTTGTGTAAGAGTTGGGTCAGACTCCAGCCCTGGGGTTGAGCTGGGCCACAGCTGGAGGCCAGATCATCATCATCATCATCATCATCATCATCATCCTCATCTTTTATTGAGTCTACTATGTGACAGGGACACTTCATAAGGAATCTCTGACGATTTAAACTAACACCCTAAGGTAGAAATTACTATTACTCATTCTAGACAGATGAAGTAAATCAAGGCTCAGGGAGGCAACATCCCTTGCCAAAGATCTCATGACCAGTCATAATTGTGAACTCTTGGGTCTCTAAGAGGAAGCACGTGCTTTTAACTGTAATGCCCCCCAGCAAATGTGAAATTGTGTCTTTTGTGGGAACTTGGGCCGATCCTATGTGGGATAACTTCCCTAAATTCTCAGTCAGGTAATTTGATTCCCAATGGCTAGGAATTGTTTTATGATTCTTATGAGTGTCCTAAACCTCAGAGCCACTGAACTAGAGAGGAAAAATCACATTTCCTTCTAAGCGCTAGCACATCAGAGGTCCCCAGTGCCAGGCTGGAAGAGAGAGGAGCAGTCTCTGGGCCCAGGTCACACTCAAGGGAGGAATGACAATGTCACATTAGCTGATCCCTCCTTACTGGAGAGCAGGCATGCTTAGCTCTTCTGCTCTGTGAGAGATATCAACTACGAGTCTATAGCTATGGAGATTCTATTTGTTAATCTGCTGTGGTTTGCAAATGACCCCTTTCTTAGCAAAAGTTCCCTACCCTTACTGGCTGAGGCCATAAAATGAAACATCCCCTAAGCTATCACTCACAGGACAATTGCTTGAACCTCTCATTTCTCAGCAAGGGCCTGGAACTGCCAGCCCCACAGGCTGGCTCTGAGATCACACACACATAACACCTTTCTGATAGACTCAGTCTGCCCTGTAGACACGAGGATTTCACAAATGGAACCCCTACCTCCAGGAGAGAACAGGGGTGGTCCAAGATTGTATCCATCATGTGGGGACACCAGCAAAGGCCAGGAGAAGGCAGGGCAGACAGACTTTTAAGGTTTTTCAGATCTGATTGATTCATCCAAAAATACTTCATGAGCACAAACTCTCTTCCAGGTGCTGGGCCTGGGGTTCTGAATAAAGCAAACGAGGGAATACTAGCCCTGCTCCCAAAATATTCCAAATCTGAGAGTTTGAGAAATATTTTGAAAGAGAACTATATTGAAAAAGAATGACACCATAGTGTGTGTTCATCTGCAATTTTATAAGACACATTTAGGGCAACATTAACCTAGTTGCTGGAGGCCAGGTGGACTTCATAGGGGCAGTGTCTCATGAGTCCCATGAAGAACTTAAAGAAAACACAATTTCCACTAGAGGTCACATGGAGGTCTTGCTTGAAGCTGTCACTCTCTCCTTCCGTTTGAGTCTGAAATGATTTATTACAGGCAGACAAAACTGGACAGCAACTTAATATGCCTCCAAATGGCTGTGAAAGAAGGAAAAACTGGGAGAAGGATGCCTACAATAAGAATCTCGGGCAGCAAAGACTATGTTGGGGACAGAATGACTAATGGCATCCCCAAAGACCATTAGAATCCAGATTGGGACTCAGGATGCTGTCTTCTGATGGGGGCTTGAGCAACCCTTCTTTGCTGTGCTAGATGGATAAGATGGCTTACACTTATGGGATTTTTAAAGTCTATTGCCACATGTATAAATCCTAGGAGCCTCATGTAGAGCTGCTCAGAGGGCAGGAAAGAAAACAAAAGCTGGGAGAAGGGGTGTAGCCATCTCTACTCTGATCTGAACAACGGATGCAGCTGGGCTAATTGTTTCTTGCACTGTGGCTCTTGCTACCAGAAGAAAAAAAAAAGTTCTTCAACAAGAGCCTCGTTGATGATTTTCTCTGTTTAAGCCCAAACAAGATAAATAATCATCTGTTAAGACAAAACAGAGAAAATAAAGCTATCTTCATTTACAGATTCTTTTCCCATTAACATACAAATGCCTTCAAAAAGAAAGAATTTCTTGATAGGATTAGACGAGGCAGCTGAAGTAGAGAGCAGTCAAGAGAAAAATGGAAAGAGCTACTAATTCAGCAGAGCCTGGGGATCGGAGCCTGCGATGATGGGGCCGCTCCCTGCTCCAGGAGGAAGCTGGAGGCTGCCAGCCGAGTTACTCGATTTGTGTCATGATGATCATCACGGGTTTGGGGGTCAGTAGTTTTCATCTCCTTGTTGTACTAGAGAAGCTAAAACATATGAAAAATAATGGCCACTGATGGACCCCTGAGAACACTAGTTCAAGGACAGCAATGGAAACTAAGCTTGACCTCCAACTCTACTTTTCTGGATGGTCTGATGGCAGCATCTCCCTGAACCTTCCTTAACAGTTTTTATCTCATCCTCCATCTCCAAAGGTACTCTATTTACATGCACATCAGGGCATCTGTTATGGTGAAGCGTCTGTTGCCTGTATATAAGTCACCTTCCTCAGTGGGACATAGTCCCTTTGCAGGGTCTCTTGGATTCTGATTCTGCTGCAGCTGAGACAGGACTTGGCACAAAGAGGAGCTTGTTTCCTGGTGACCGACAGTGTTAAAAACTCATGCTGAGGTATACGGTTGGAGCCGTGCACGGTTAACCAAACTCATCATGCAACCAGTGCCTCCATGCACATCTCCAAACCCCTTGCTCCAAGCAATCCCCAGCTTCCTCAGTACCTTGCTAAATTATCCCACTTCCAGTTCAGAATTTGTCAATTTAATTCACTGGTTTCTTTTCCCAAATTGTTTCTCCTGATTTTCCTCAAACCATTGATAACTGCTATGGTTTGAATGAGTTCCCCAAAGTTCATGTACTAGAAACTTAATCCCCAATGCAACAGTGAGAGGTAGGACTTTGAAGAAGGGGATCGGGTCATCAGGGCTCTGCTCTCTTGCTCGCTTGCATTTCTGACTTCTACCAAGGGTTGATGCACCAAGAAAGCCTTTACAAGATGTGGCCCCTTAACCTTGGACTTCTAAGTCTCTAACAACATGATTCCGATAGTCTCCTGTTTACAAATTACCTAGTCTGTGATATTATTCTGTTATAGCAACAATAAAAAGACTAAGCCAGTGCTTTGATGTCAGTCTCTTGGGTGCATCACTAACTCCTTGCTCTTCCGTGTATTCCCCCATTCTTCCACAGCAGAATATAGTCAGAAAACCATTATCGCTGGAAAGCATAAGGACCCTTGCAGGTTCCTTTTCCTGATGCTCTTGAGGGATGGAAGGCTAACATACCACCCCCTTACCCTGGCAGGTTGTGAAGATCAAGCTTCCCTGCCTCCTTGAGAAGAGAGCAGCTAGCTTTTCTGATGTTAGAGATTGGGCTCTGGGTTTCATGAACCTTTAAGAACTCTTAAAAAAGAATGGGAACAGAATAGTAATAAGGGGGAGAAAAGGAGAAAAACCAGATAAAAGGGTTTTGAGGAAAACTGAAATTGACAGCAAGTTTCTGAGGTTAAGAAGATGTCAGAGACTGGAGGAGGGAAGGAGGGCTGCGGGGCAGTGCTGGAGCCTGGGGGCTTCTCCTGAAGAAGGGGCAGGGTTTGGCCAGGGAACTGCAGCTGAGGATCCTGCAGAGGAACCCTGGAGGGATGCTGTGCAGGGCGCCAGGAGCTGTAGGAACTGCGTGACACTAGGAGACCCCACCCCATCACCTGCACTACACCTCCCCTTGGCAGAGTGAACTTCATCTTATCAGCCCCTCACCTGCTGTCTGCTCTGCAGTAGAGACAGTCATCTGTGCCATAGGTTTCGCTTCAGCCCTGTGGAGTGGCCAGCCACCAAAGTGGCCCCTAAAGTCCCCTAGTCTCCATACCCTTGTGTAGTCCTACACTAACACGCTATACCAGGGTTGGGCTATGTGACCACAAAACACAGCAGATATGGTGGCATGCTGTTTACAAGACTAAGTCCTAAAAGACTCAAGCTTCTGCACTGTTCTCTCTGCCTCCATCCCTCCCTCTCTTCCGGTCATACGGGAGACAGATGCCCCATCATGAGGCACGTCAGACAGATAATGGAGAGGCCCACATGGCCAGGAGCCAGGGTCTCTAGCTGACATCCAGTAAGGGACGGAGGCCTCCTGCCAAGAACCACTTGAGCAATCCCAGTGCAGAGCCACCCCCAGCCCCACTTACAGATAGAAGACTACATCCCTGAACGTGACTCCAGCTTCATGAGACTCAGAGCTCAGAACCTCCCAGTTAATCTTCTCCCTGATCCTCAGAAACTATGAGGCAATAAATATGTATTGTCTTAAGCTACAAAGTTTGGGGGTAATTTTTACGCAATGAAATAACTCACATACCACACATTCTTTTCCCCATGTGAATAACAGTAGTTTTAAAAATTCTAGAAGTTGGGCATGGTGGTACATGCTTGTTAATCCCAGTACTTGGGAGGCTAAGACAGGAGGGTTGTAAGTTCGAGGCCAGCCTCAGCAACTTGGGGAGGCCCTTAGCAACTTAGTGAGACCCTGCTTGAAAATTTAAAAAAATAAAATAAAATATAAAAAGGGCTGGGAGTGTAGCTCAAAGAAACAGCACCTCTGGGTTCAATCTCTGGTACAAAAAAGAAAATTCTAGAATATCCAAATGCTGAGAGCCCCACTCTAGCCCCAACCCTTGCCACAGATCCTCAACATACCCTGCTGAGGGAGAAGAACAAAGTTTAGAAGTTACACCTGCCTCTATCACTTGTCTCAAGCCACGTCTACTGGCCACAGCCACCTGGACCGTAGTCAGAGTCTTTCCCGTGGCCTCCGGGCCTCCCATTTTCTTTCTTCCCTCTCTTATATCTGCAGTACCTATTGGTGCTCCAAGCCACAGGCCAATTGTGGCACTTACCTCCTTATGATCTTCCAGGAACAGCCTATATTCTTACAAAATAAATTTTAATTATAATTAGGGCCTTATACTCCCCTGGGGGATCTTTCTGCACTTTTTTAGCTATTTCCCACATGTCCCCTGAATATGAGAAGAGGGAAAAAAAAAAAAGAGTAGATATACTGTGTTTTGTTTCGTCTTTGTTTGGGTTCAGCAGTAAGGTTGGTCCCAAGGAGACGGGCAGCTTCCCTGTTCCAGCATCAGCCCAGAGGGAAGAAGGTGGCTCAGGCCTTGATTCCGGCAGGTGTCAGTGTCTCTGGGCATCAGATCTGGGGAAGACCTGATGGGAAGGGGGTGGACAACCACAGGTGTCTCCTGGCAGTAGAATCTTGGCCCCCAGGAATACGCAAGTCTCTCTCAGGATCCCGGCCAGGATTCTAGGCTGACAACTGTCATGCAGCATGTCAGAACTCCAACAAGGGGGCTGGACCAGCCTGGTGCCCAGGACAGACATCTAGCAGGCGCGGCAAGGTCCAAGCGCAGCAGCCCACAGGTGCTGGGGATTTAGGCAAATGTGAACACTACCATGTCCTGGGCAGCCAAATAAACAGAGAGCCCACCTGCTCTGCACCTGGCTGGGCGAGCTCCGGCCAGGGGATGTGGACCACACTTAGCATTTTCCTGGAGGGAGGTCAGCTCCCACCAGAAATAGCCCTCAACTCCTCATCCATCAAAGGCTGACACAGGTAGAGAAGAGATTCAGGTCCAGCAGCAAAGGCGGTTGCCATGGCCAGCCCGTGGGGATGCACCCTGTCACCATGAAGCCAGGGGCTCCGAGGACTGTAGGCCCTGGTTCTGTGTTCGCTTTCATTCCTTCCTTCTCTCTATCTTGTTTGTTTGTTAGGGTTGTTGTTACTGTTATCTCCTTCCCCTTGTACTCGCCTATCTTCTTTCCTCTCTCTGTACTCTCCACCTCTCTTCTCACCTCTTCTGGGCGCCCCCTTGGCCTCACATCACCCTTTCAACTCTGCTTGCCCCACCCCCTCCCAACCCTATCTCTGCCTTCTTGCCACCACAGGTCACAGGGTTCTGTGAAGAGCTAGAGAGAAGTCTGTGCCTGACTGGCATGGACGCCCTACCTTCTCTTGCTGGGCTCTTCAAACTCATCTCCAACGTCCACCTCCCCTTCTCCAAGGTAGCTTCTCCAGCAAGGGCACACTATCTGCACCCATTGCAGAACCCACCAGCATATTGTCTGATGGCCCATTTGCTGAAAGGCACAAGTGATCTATCATTACTCAAATTAGCATAAATTAGCGTGGGACAGTGATACAAAGAATTCAACACAGTAAGTCCCAGCTTCCACGGCTGCCTGTACCTCCAAGCTGCATAACTTTGGACACATTACTCACTTTCAACTTCCTAATCCATAGAATGGGTATGATAATATAAATAGGGTTACTAGAGGGCCCAGTGAGATACTGTAGTAGTTGACCCCCCATGGTGTTTGGAACATTCTAAATACCCCCAAATGACTAGACTCTTCACCAGCACCATATCTCCGTTCACTTTCCCTCCAATGCTGAGTCTGGTGGCGCACACCTGTAATCCCAATACTTGGTAGGCTGAGTCAGGAGGATCGCAGGTTGGAAGTCAGCCTTAACAACTTAATGAGACCCTGTTTAAAAAAAAAGTGGAGCCGGGCGTGGTGGCGCACGCTTGTAATCCCAGTACTTTGGGAGGCGGAGACCGAAGGATCCGGGTTCAAGGCCAGCCTCAGCTCTCTCGCTGTCTCTCCCTGTCTCTCTCTCTCTCTCTCTCTCTCTCTCTCTCTCTCTCTCCCCTTTGTGAGGCCCTCCGCAACTTCGTGAGACCCGGTTTCAAAATAAAGTATAAAAAATAAGGGCCGGGGGCGTAGAGCGGAGGTAGAACACCCCTGCGTTCAATCCCTGGTACCGCAAAAAAAAAAAAAAAAGTGGGACTAAGGATATAGCTCAGAAGTAGAATGTCCCTGGGTTCAATCCCCCATATTGCAAAAAAAATATATGTGTGTGTGTGTGTATTTGGGACAGTAATACAAAGAATTCAATATAGTAAGTCCCATATATATATAATATGTAATATATAGTATATAATTTATAATATATAATTTATAATATATAATATACAAATGGGATTTAATATATATATATATATATATGCATATATAGTACCTAGAGAGAGAGAGAGAGAGAGAGAATCTTGTGCAAAAAAAGACCCACAAAATAGGCCAAACCAGACCAGGCATGTTTACCTATGATCTTATCTTCCTTTCTTGTATTATAGGTTTCAGAAAACTTACACTGCCACCTAAGGAGGTCTCAACACCAAAATGTCACTCTAAGGGCCAGCATGCTTGCAGCCTAGAACAACCCTTTGAGGTGGTCTCTGTAGCACCTCCATCCCTCTAAGACTTTGACTAGCACTGCAAACTCCATTGCATGGCTCTGAATTGCCAGCTCTTTATGGCGACTTCTGTTTTTACTTCCTAGCAAGTGCGAACTGGACAAAGGAAGCTTAGCTGCCCTCCTCGCTCTTTAATTAGGCAAACCTTGAAGGCATTCAGTAACTGCAATCCATGAACAAAAGCATATACCTGGGTAATGCAGATATTAATACCAACAGGGTCCAAATGTTGTCTACCCTTCCATAGAGCTCAGTAGCCTAAAGATGCCTATATTTGGGCCCCAAATATGGTACCCATTATATTTTCTGGAAAAGGAGAGATTAGAAAATGCAGCATTATACCAAGATCTCTGTTGCAGTTGTCTCTGCTATAGTTTTCTGTGACAAAGAATGGTGTGCAGGGCTCTAACTTACTAAGAGGAGAGAACTATACACAGTGGCGCACGCCTGTCATCCCAGTACTCGGGAGGATGAGAAAAGAGGATTGTAGGTAAGAGGCCAGTGTGCAGTAACTTAGTAAGACCCTGTTTCAAATTAAAAATTAAAAGGGCTGGGGGGGAGCTCAGTGGTAGAATGTGGTAGAACAACTCTGGGTTCAATCCAAAAAAAAATAAAATAGTATCACCAAAAAAAAAACAAAATAGACTATTCTCTTATGAATAGAGACAACCCCTTAAACCAAGGGTTTCTGCACTTATTTCTCTAATAAGATCCACCTAGTGAGATGTGACCAGATTTTTCAGCAGTGAAGCTGCAAGGGACCCGCTCCCCACTGCCTCTTCTCCTTCTGAGCATCCTTCCCATTTCTCCAGTCACTTGCTATAGCAATGTGTCATTTTAAGCCACATGATGCCCACGGTTCCCTAGGACTATTAAACAGGACTGAGAAGTTTATAGGCTACTTCTGGAAAGGGCAGTGGATTAAAAAACAAAAACACCCTTGTTCCCCAACAAGGTGATAGAATGCAGGTGAGTTAGAAACTGGCCTTTGAAATGTCTCACAGGATGTACTTACTTCCACAGAACAAGGAAGAAAAACAGAAAAAAAAAAAACTGATTATTTTTCCTCTTGTCCTTTCCCTTTAGAAACTGCCTGTTTCTTTAGATTTTTTCCCCCTTTTTATGCAAGGGAGATAGAATTAACAACCCTGAGGCTCTCCCAGGACCATGTTGATTAATCTGATTTGGGGTATTTCCTTTCCTTTAGCCATGGTGAGCAGGGAGCCAGCTCCAAGCTGCTGAAATTGAAGCCCATGCCACTCGCCTCTCATGCAAAGCCTCCAGGCTCCCTGGTGAGATCGGGGACTTAAATTGGCCTTGTTCTTTTACCCAGGCAATTAATAATGCAGTTGGCAAACACACACACACACACACACACACACACTCACACACACACACACACACACACAGAGTTTGTTTTGTTTGCTAGGCTGTAGTGGCAGCTGCCAACATTCCTTAATCGTGTCCAACCTGCTGGGTTAAGGTGTGTTTCCATAGGATCTGCTGGGTGGAAGCTGAGGGGGCCTTGCCAAAATTCTGGTCTCTCTAGGAAAAAAATCCTGGCTGATTGTTTGCATAGAAAGACCAAAACTTCCTGGCATTTGCACAGCACTTGTAATTTGCAAAATGTTTCTCTGCAGTTATTTAATTTAATAGTTACTGCTCAATATCTGTCATCTGCTTTTTTTTTTTTTTTTTTTTTTTGCGGTACCGGGGATTGAACCCAGGGGCGTTCTATCTCCGCGCTACACCCCGGCCTTATTTTTTATACTTTATTTTGAAACCGGGTCTCACGAAGTTGCGGAGGGCCTCACTAAGTAGAGAGAGAGAGACAGAGAGAGAGAGAGAGAGACAGGGAGAGAGAGAGCGAGAGAGCTGAGACTGGCCTTGAACCAGGATCCTCCTGTCTCCGCCTCCCAAAGTACTGGGATTACAAGCGTGCGCCACCACGCCCGGCTCATCTGCATTTTTTAAAAAAAAGGATAGTGGATATCCCAAATCTAACTTGTTTTCAGATGGGATTAACTTCATATAGGATTGATCAACCCAACTCATAAATTTCAATTCTCTCCTCTCTTAGTTACATCTGTTTCTTCTTGGTCTTTTTTTTTTTTTGTACTGGGAAATGAACCCAGGGGTCATTCTACCTTTGAGCTACACCCCCAGCCCTTTTTATTTTATTTTATTTTATTTTATTTTATTTTATTTTATTTTATTTTTTGAAGCAGGGTCTTGTTCTGTTGCTGAGGTGTCACTAAGTTGCTGAGGCTGGCCTCGAACCTGCAATCCTCCTGTCTCAGCTTCCCAAGCGCTGAGATTACAAGCATGCACCACCACACCTGGTTTTCACATATTTTTATTTTAAAGTATGTTGTACATCTTGTGTTTAAAAGTATATTCCTGCTCAATGTCACAATAATATTTTTCCTGTATTTTCTTCTAAAAGTTTCTCATTTTTCTTTTCACATTTCAGTTAACACTGATTTTATTTTGAAAAACTGTGAAAATAGTACATGATTTTATCTTTTTCTTTGTCTGTATGATTAGCCTATTGTCCTAGAAAGATTAATTGAATAATTAATGTTTTCTGCCATATTTAATGCCATTCATCTTATGTCAAGCTGAGATTAATGTTAAGTTTTGTTTCTAAATTCTCAATTCTGTATCTTTCTTCTATATGACTAACCTAATATAAATATTAAACTGTTTTAATTATTATAGCTTCTTAAAATTGGTTGCATAAATTTCAAAGTATTTTTTTCAAAATTAGCTTAGCTTCCCTTTCCCTTAGAATTTTTGGATGGGCACGCTGGTTTTCATAAATACCCTGCTGAGATTTTGATTGCAACCTCACTGTGATCTGGGGGTAATAATTAGCCTTATCATATTAATCCTTCCTGTAACTTAGGTCTTCTGTTAAGTTTTTTGATCATCTTTGTTATTTTATCTCTATATTTTGTCTCTAAACTCATTCCATAATCATATTTTTTTAAAAAAACTTCTAATTTCTTCTACTTATTTGTTACTATGTATGGGTATACAATTGATTTGGAGTATTAATCTCATACCCAGTGAGCTCTCTCATTGAAATAATTTCTTTGTGACATCTCTGAAATTTCTCTATGCAGACAAGTATATGTTCTATGAATAATGTTAATGTTCTACAAGCTCCCAATTTTTAAATTTCATGTCCTCTCTCTTCTTCTTGCTATACTGTTGGTCAAAAATAGTTAATATCATCAATTTTATGTGGTTCAATCTAATATTAGTATACTTCCTCAAACTTCTAGTGCAATGCCAAATATAAATAGTAATTGGGAGTTTTCTTGATTTATTGTTGACTTTTAAGACATCATTCCTTTTAGTATTTCACCATTAAGCATGATGAATACTGCAGGCATTTAATAGATACCATTTTTCGTTAGGAGATATTCACTTCCATTTCTGTTTTAAAGGATTTTCAATTATATTTTTTAAATTAAAATTACCCCTACTTTCTTGGGAGAAATCTATATAGCATGAGTATGTTCATGGCATGAGTATATTTTGATATTCTCTCGCTCTCTCTCTCTCTCACTCTCTCTCTCTCTCTCTCTCTCCTTCTCTCTCATACACATGCATGTGTACACACACACACACATCCCTAGATTCAGTTTGCTGAGTCTGCTAAGGATTTTTGCCTCTCTGACCATAATTAATATGCAGTTTTTCTTTTTCATGCTGCCTGTGCCTGGTATTGGATCGAGGTTATAATAAAATCATAAAATTAATTGGGATATTTTCCCTCTTTTCTATTCTCTGAAAATATTTGCATAAGGATTATCTATTCCTCAAAGGTTTGGAAGAAGATGTCTGTAAATAGTATAAATCTATTTTCATTAACACTTAAAGCAACTGGGTACATTTCTAATAATTGACTCACCTCTTTCTAGGTGAATTTTCTATTTCTTTATAAATCATTTTGTTGAATTATAGTTTTCTGGCATTCTTTTCTTTCTCGTTAAATCTTTCAAATTAGTCAGCATGTAGCTATTCATGATTTCCCTCACAGAAAGGTTTAAAATTCCCATTCCCTGTAGCCTGCGAGTCTCTGAATCAAACAATAGTCAAAATTAGACCCACAACCCTAGGGCGCGGGACCCATGGGCACAAATTACCATTGGGAATGTTTTTCCTACCCAGCTAGGGCCCAGAGAGTGACAGACGATTTTCTTGCTGTCTACATGTGTCTGTGTTGGGGTTCATTTTTTCTGGGCCATTTTTTTCATCTCTTCCTTCCCTTTCACTCCTTCATGCAGAGGGTTCAGTTCCGACATGCTACCTTGAGCAATGGCATGCCTCACTTTCAATTTACTGGGACTCACACCCACAGCTTGCTCAAATCCGCAATCTTCTCCCACCCACCAAAAGATTAGCTCCCATCTTTACCAGTCTGGTTTCTAGAAACCTTTTAATCTCTAGTACATACCAGGTATCCTTTCTCTCTTGGAACCTTAACTCTGCATTTAAAACAATGTCAAAGCTGGGTGTAGTGGCGCACACTTGTAATCCCAGTACTTGGGAGGCTGAGACAGGAGGATCGCAGGTTCACAGCCAGCCTCAGCTACTTAAGTGAGGCCCTCCACCACTTAATGAGACCCTGTTTCAAAATAAAGAATAAAAAATAGAGCTGGGGGTGTAGATTGGAAGTAGAATCCCCCTGGGTTCAATCCCCAGTACCACAAAAAAAAAAATAAAAATAAAACAATGTCAAGTGATTTCATAAAGCAGTGTGTGTGTGTGTGTGTGTGTGTGTGTGTGTGTGTGTGTGTGTGTTTTACTGGGGATTAAACCCAAGGGTATACTACTTCCAAGCTATACCCTGTTGGGGTATATGGGGGCAAAGAAAACAAGGCCCAATAGCAGGGAACAGGCTTTATTTAGGAATACAACCTGGAAGGAGGCATCTGACCAGGGAGAGAGCCCACAAGAGTCAGAAAGCCTGCCCTCTTACAGGCCAGGGGCTTTTTATGGGGCAGGGGGGTGGGTACAGGAGTGGTCATGTAAGCCACTGGTTGGTGTGCTAGTGGCCAGGTCATCTCCGGGCAGGGCAATGGTCAGGGGGCGGTTCTCTTTCTTTGTTCCTTTGTTCTCAGTCCTCCTTTGGCATAACCTAAAGTCAGACCTCACAGTCAAACCTCACAGTGCCCACACACCCCTGGTCCTTTTTATTTTTTGTTTTGAAACAGGGTCTCACTAGGTTGCTGAGAGTCTCCTTATGTTGCTGAGGCTGGCCTCAAACCTTCGATCCTCCTATCTCAGTCTCTTAAGTGTGCCACCACGCCTGGCTCATAAAGCATTTCTAGTGGCAGAGTCTTCAAACTATGCACCAGAGGTGTTATAGGAAGACAAAGGCTAGATTGGCCCCCAAGCAGCCAATCCTGCGATCTGAGGAAACGGAGCCCCAAGAAGTTAAAACACTGGCAATTTGCAGGGAAGCTTCATCAAGAAAGGAACTTAGCGGCTGAGACTTAATGGCTGTGTAGGGTTATTTGCACAGAGCCAGAAAGCAGGAAGAATGCAGGCATGGGTGTAAATAAATCTTCACACTGTGAATTTAAGGCAACTTCAAATGATAGCTATTTGAAGCAAAAAGGTTGAGCCAAAAAGTCCAGACAAAAACAGAGTAGACACACTGTAGGCGAGCAGGATCTAAGCATCCAGAATGAAAATGCGCTGTGCTCAAGGGCTCCCAAACGAAGCAAGACTGTCCATTCAGCTGTGTACAAACACTGAGCATCACCTCCGAAAAACCATCCTCAGAATAACTGGCCTGAACGGACCGCTCAAGTCTGGGGAATTGGTGCAAAGGCAAGAGGCTGATGGGGAAGAGGCTGGATCTCAGCCAGAAACTGTCCACTCCAAGGTAATTGAGGGACAAGGTGTCCTCGAACAGAAGTCCCCTATCTGAGCAGCGAAGACAGCTCAGAGGACATCAAGACCCAGGTGAAATGAACCCTCCCCAAATGACATAAATAGCAATGAAACTGTACCCCACTCTAAGTGCAAGAGCAAGCCTACTTTACACCTTGCAAAGTGGATCAGATGATTTTTTTATTCATGAAGTGGATCAAATCTACGGAGAAAAGCCTTAATGTTGTAGTTGTAAATGTAGCTTTTATAGCTAGCATAAGAACTGTGAACCAAGTGATAAAAGGATTGGGAGCGCTGGACAGCACGGGCCCGTTCTCATTAGGAAGAGAACAAATTCAAACACACGCTAAAGTGTTTTGTTTTGTCTTCTTCTTACTTTGGTCCAAAATTAAAGGGAGTGATATAATAGTGTGCGAGCTAAATCCTTCTTGAAAGAAGAGTATTATTGGGAAATCCTAGACAGATGAAAGGATCAGGGCCGTTTCTATGAAATAAACACAATCTAAAACGAAGCCCTTTGAACATTTGCATCCAGGGATGAACATCTTAATTATCTGACAAAAGGCCATTTAATCACGAAGATCTGAGGAAGTAGAGCAAGTCTCGAAAATCTCTCACCTTCCCTCCCCTTTGCTTATGAAGACATCAGTGAAGGTTTCTGGTGAGACAGAGGTTGTCTGCGTTGAGCTCTGAACCCTCCAGTCACCTGGGTAATGGATTCCTCAAGAGAAAACATTGAAGAAATAAAGTTTATTGCAATTAAGTGTTTCTATACCACTGGAAGTACAATTTGTAGATTCGAATGGGACATTTTCTTTTGCTAAGGTTTCTCCACCCTCAAATTTTTCTAGGGATCAGGGTCCATTCACAATTAGTTTCAGTTGCTGAAAGGTGCATTTCATGGAGGGGTATTTTGTTTCATACTTTCCCCCAAAAGAGGAGAAATGGTATGACCAAGAAGAGTGGACAAGTTGTTGAATTAAGGAGTTGCAGATAATATAAAGAAAATAAGTCAGAAGACCTGAACTCTAGCATTCTGAAAATTTACTACATAATGTTGGGAAAGTTACTTAACCTCTTTAAGTCCTTTGCTATAATACTGTCTTGTTTGCTTCAAAATGTGGCATTAGGGACTATGTGAGATAGCACACGTGAGGATAAGAATGGAAGGTATTATAACCTTAAAGGTAGGGCGGCCTGCAAACCCCCTCTCGATACCCTTTTGCTAACACATCCATTCACTTTCAACATGCATCTAGGGAGCCCTCGTTCTGTGCAAGGTACGATGTTGGCACCAGAGATAAACGTCACTGCATCATTATCCATCTTCTTAAGCAATGCTCAGCTTTGTCACGGACCCTAATTCCATGTGTATATGCAAAATAGAAAGAGCAAAGTGCCCTACCAGAAGGATAGATAGAGTACTGCAGCTCAGCAGAATCAGAGGTCCCTTCCAGTTCAGCATCTTCCAAAACAATTTCTATCATATCACACTCTCCTCCTATGAGAAGTGAGCAGCTGTTATGCTCAAAAATACATGTGAAATAAATTTGGGGAACACTGGATAAAAAAATAGATTTCTCTTCAGCAGGACTTCTGGGAACTTTTAATATTCAAGTACACATTAGAGAGCTCCAAAGGAGGATGAGCTATTGCATTTTCTAATGATTTACATACAAAATCCATCTTTATTGAGGTTTTAATGTCACATCACTCAGGAGTCAGGGCTACAGGGGAGAATTTTCTTGAAGCTGCTCCTGCGGTTTATTCTGTTTAACAAGATATAAAGGGGGGATGGTCTTCTCACTGGGCTCCTTTCTGTCAACTATCGGCAGTTCATGAATTCATGTAAGAAGAAATAATTCACAGAAGTAGAGTTATATTATGTTCTGTCATTCCAGAGGTATCTTTGGCTGTTTTGTGGTACTTTCTAGGGATGAAAGGAAATAAGGGAATGGGGGTGTGGATGAAGAGGAACAGGAAGGACATCGTGTGGAGGTATTCTGGAAAGAAATGGAAGGCTTTGCTCAGACTGCGACATGAGGGGATGGCAAAAGTACAGAGTCAGGGATCAGGGGAGCGTGAAGAAATGCAAGAGCCCAGTCTAGCCGGCGCATGTGTAGAAAGAGCCAGACAGGGAAAGCGTGTCTACCCCATGGTCATGGCCCAGGTCACGAAGACACAGCAATGGGAAGCAAAGATGCTCCATGCTGTTTTGTAACTAACCAGGAGGACGTGAGGGTGAGCGCCTCTGTCCCTTCACTCATCTTTGCCAAGGCCTGAAAGAAGGAGCAACTTCCTCCTGGGTGCCTGCTTTCTTGGAGTTTGCTCTCCTCATCTCCACCATGAAAAAAGCAAGCGAGAGGCATACTGGGCTTATCTCAATGTCCTCTTTGACCTTGGCAAGCCAGGAATTGTCAAGCGAGTCTATTATAGAATTAATCTTATATCTCAATATTGGATGAAAGTTTCTCCACAAAGTCTGAGAAAACGGATTAAAAACAATGGTCAGTGTTTCAAAAAGAAGAAATCCCCCCATCTCTCTTGTTCCCTCCCGTCAGCCAACAGCCTTGATCCCCATTTCAGTGGAAACAGAAGAGAAACCCCTGGGTGTTCACCTCCAAACCTGCTGGCTTCTCCTGCCAGCTGAAATATCCTGAAATACCTCCATTCTTTAAAAAAGCCCCTGTGTATTCATGTTCCCTCCAGACACCAATCCCACCGTTCCGCTTCTCAGAAGGAAAGCTCCTCTAAACACTTACCTAATTCCCTGTCCTCAAGGTTTTCTCCTCCATTTCTTCTTAAGATCACACCAACCAGTGTTTTCCACCATAATCTCAATGAAACATCTCTTAAGGTTAAAAATATATAGTCAATTTTTTTTGGTACTGGATATTGAACCCTGGGGCATTCTACCTTCAAGTTACACTCCTCATCGCTTTTTATTATTGTTTTGAAATAGGGTATCACTAGGTTGCTGAGAGTCTCATTAAGTTGCTGAGGCTGGTTTTTGAACTTGCTATCCTCCTGTCTCAGCCTCCAAGTACTGGGATTACAGATGTACACCAACAGGTCCTGCTCTAAGGTCAATTTTCAGTCCTCTTGGTACCCACCTGACAACATTCTCTGTTGCTTCACCTTCTATGTCACGAACTACACCTTTTCAGTTTCTTCTGCTGGTCTCTCTTCATTTTCCTAACCTGTATCTCCTATATCTTTTTATTTTTTTTCTCTAGTTGTTCTATCAGTAATTGAGGAGACCTTTAAATATTTCAACCATAATTGTTGATTTGTCTAATTGTGACTTACTATTTCTTCTTATATGTCAAGTTTTGTTTCATGTGTTTGGAAGCTCTATTATTGGACACATATGCATTTATTATTGCTATATCTTCCTTACTAATTGCTCCTTTAAAAATTATGAAATATCATTTATCTCTGATAATACTCCTTGTCTTAAAATCCCTTTGGCATGAAGTTAATATAATGACTCCAACTTTCTTATTATTATCCTTTGCATAATATATTTTATTACATCATTTTACTTTCAGTTTAACTGTACCATTCCATTTATGTCTCATGTAACTAATACAGCCAAGGCTTGTTTTTTTAAATCCAGTAAAGTAATCTCTGCAGTTTTATTACAATATTTAGCCCATTTATTTTTAATGTAAGGTCTACCATCTTACTGTTTCTATTTTTTATCTCTGCTTCAATCTTCCAAGCCTCTTTTCTTGACTTCTTTTGCAGTAATTAATTTTAATATCAAAGTTTAATTCTTTTGGCTTTGTCATTTATTTTGCATTATTTTAATGATTATTCTGATACATATGTACCCTAAAATTACTTTAGTCTAATTATAATTAATGTTGTATCCTTGCATAAAAAATTAAAGAATCTTTCAGCAGTGTAATTTCACATACACATCAACTTTTAATGTTTTTATCATACATATTATATGTGCATATGTATCAACTTTATTTATTTCATTCATTCTTTCTTTTCTTTTTGCTTTAAAGAGCTATATGTTTTCAGCTGGGCTTGGTAGCCCATTCCTGTGATCCCAGTACTTGAGAGGCTGAGACAGGAGGATCACAGTTCCGAGGACAACCTCAGCAATTTAGTGATACTCTCAGCAACCTAGCAAGACCCATTTCAAAAACAAAAAATAAAAGGGTGAGGGGGTATAGCTCAGAGGTAGAAGCCTCTGAATTCAATGCCCAGTATTGCAAAAAGAAAGAAAAGAAAAAGGAGTTAAATGCCTTTAAAAGAAATTAAGTTCTCTTGTTACCTACCATTTCAGCAACTTCTGACATCGTGGCCCTCAAAGCATCATTTTATATTTTGTATTTTATAGCTTTGTATTTACTTGTATTTTGCATTTTCCACTTCTTTGTTGTTTCTGTGTTTTTTATTACTTCCTATAGATCCAAAGAACTTTTATTAATATTATCATGATGTGGCTCTGCTGGTAATGAATGCTCTACATCTTTGTCTACAAACACCTATTTTCCCTCCAACTTTGAAGGTCTTTTTCTCTGGATGCAAATTCTGTATTCAATTTTCACTGCACCAGAAATATGCCATTCTCTTGTCTTCTGGCCCCCATTGTTTCTGATGAAAGACATTCTACGGTTTGTATTGTTGTTCCCTTGTATGCAATAAATCACTTTTGTTTGGTTGGTTGGTTACTTTCAAGATTTTTTTTCTTCATATTTTAAGCAGTTTGCTTATTATGTGCATTTTGGTGCTCTTTGTGTTTTTCTTTTTTTTTTTTTTTTGCGGTACCGGGGATTGAACCCAGGGGCGTTCTACTTCCGCGCTACGCCCCCGGCCCTATTTTTTTATACTTTAGTTTGAAACCGGGTCTCACGAAGTTGCGGAGGGCCTCACTATGGAGAGAGAGAGAGAGAGAGAGAGAGAGAGAGAGACAGGGAGAGAGAGAGAGAGAGAGAGAGAGAGAGAGAGAGGGAGAGAGAGAGAGAGAGAGAGAGAGAGAGAGAGAGACAGGGAGAGAGAGAGAGAGAGAGAGAGAGAGAGAGCTGAGGCTGACCGCGAACCCGGATCCTCCGGTCTCCGCCTCCCAAGGTACTGGGATTACAAGCGTGCGCCACCACGCCCGACTCTTTGTGTTTTTCTTATGTGGAGTTTCCTGAACTTCCTTCCTAAATCTGTAAATTGAGTACATCTCCAATGTTCATGAAATACAAATGTATATTAGGAATGAGGAAGAGATAAATTTAAATTTATATAAAATATGCATAAATATATAAATTTGAAAATTAAATTTACCACATAAATATGAACCATATTAAGAAAAAGAAATTTCTCTAGGAAAATATGACTTACTATAATGAAATTTTGAAATGAAGCAACTGCATAATTGAAAGCAGGACACAGGATAGGAAGAATTGTCTACAAAATTTTCGGAGATCTAGATGACTTGAGGGTAATTTTATTCAAATGTTTAATGGACAGATAATTCCTATATTATTGAAACTACCCAAAAGTGAAAATGTTACAAATTCTTTTCATAAAGCTAGCAAAATGCTGAAATAAAAGCCTCAAGGTAAATAATGCAGAACAATCTCATTTAAAAAGAGATATAAAAGCATTCTAAATAGAAAGTAAGCTAATAGAAGCTAGCAATATATAAAAATAACCAAGAAAGATTGAGTATATTTACTTCAAATGTAGATTTACTGCACAGTAATGTGAATATACTTGATGCCACAGAGCTATACACTCAAAGTGGTTAAAGTGAGACATTTTATGTTATGCATATTTAACCATAACTTTAAAACACAAAATAAATTGACTACAAAATATAAAAACCACTCAACTATTAAATCTATTAATATTAATTATGTTATTGGTTTGATTAAAAACTATATAAACATCTCAGTAACTACTATTTTAGTGAAGTCAATATCTTTTTCTATTTCAAAATATTTTAGCAAGATTATAATAGAAAATTACTTTTATATCATGATAAACAAAGTCTTTCAAACCAATATCTAGCACTATGTTCTATGGTAAAACCAAGCATTTTTATTACAATTAGTGACAAAAGATAAATGGATACATTGATTAGAGTTAAAAACATTTTGGGATTGCTAGCTAATGCAATTAGACTACATAATAAATGAATAAAATGAGTTTATATACATTGAAAGGGAAATTATACATACTTGCACAAGTTGTAATTGAAACGAGTTAATTGTTACAACAAGAGCTCTTAGTAAGGTGGGCATGGTGGCCTACACCTGTAATCCCAGTGCTTGGGAGGCTGAGACAGGAGGATCACAGATCTGAGGCCAGCCTCAGCAATTCAGTTAGGACCTCAGAAACGTAGCAAAACCCTGTTTCAAAATAAAATAAAAATAAAAATAAAAAAGGCTGAGGGTATAGCTTAGAGGTAGAATGCTCCTGGGTTCAATCCTAGCACCAAAACCAAACCAAAACAAAAACAAACAAAAAACATCCAAAGAACAAAAAGCAGAAAGAACTCTTAGTAGAGCAGTTAGTTATAAAATAAATATACAAAAATTATTTCTAAGTACTTTGCAATTAACCAGTAAGTGCAATGGACTAAATATAGCATTAAAATTTAAATAATAAATGTAAAATATCTAAAAACAACCACTCAAAACTAAACAGAACCTATAGGAAATAAAACTACTAAATTTAACTGAAGAACTTAAAAGTATCAAAGGTCTGGAAAGTAACTGCAAGTAGAAATTAACCTAGCTATTGTTGTTCCTCTCTTACCTAATTAACCTAGCTATTGTTGTTCCTCTCTTACCTAATTTACAAATTAAGTATGAATATAGAAGAAAATCTTGGTGTATACAGGGTTCAGTGCTATCCAAGGTTTCAGGCACCCAGTGGGGCCGTTGTAAGATATGTCCCATGGATAATGGGAGATGACTGTAGGTTACAAAGAGCTCAAGCTCTATACTTGACAACAGCCTTAATATGAGCTTTCTCTTAACCTATCCAAGATTTTATTTCCTCTCCTATAAATTGAGGACAAGTAATGATTCCTACCCGGCAGGGTTTTTGTGAGAGCCAAATGAGATGATGCAGTTCAAAATCGGTAATCTGCAAATCATCTTACCAGGGGATTTGCTTCTAATCCTTCTAGTCTCCGTAACAAATACCACAGGGCTTAGCATATAGTAGACACTCAATAAATACTGAAAATTGTTTTATCACCTTTAAATTAATGCCAAAATCTAGCAAACAAAATTATGTAAAACTCCAGTTCTTGGCTTTTCTGTTGTTAATTCAACCCCTCGCCTTCCTCCCATCACAGGTCACACCCGCAAAAGGGTTTCTTTTATGGGCAAAGTAACATGGAAAGCAAAGAGATGGAGAAATGTGTGCACAATTGTCTTTAAGTATGAGATTTAAATAGAACAGCATTTTCTGTAACACATAGGCAAAATTAAACATCTCTGTGCCACAAACGATGAGCTTTGCTTCAATCCATTTCTTCTATGAATCCACAAACTGCTTTCAATTCTTGGTTCTGCTAAACTACAGAGATTTCCAAACTTCTATCTTGCCACTGCCTTTGATAGGGGTGGAGGATGAAAAAGTCATTTCTTTAATGGAAATTTGGTAGGAAACAGTTTTTCTGCCTCCTCCTCCCCCATCAATCAGTTGCTAGCATTCAATCAGGAGACAGACTCACTCCTGTAATTTTTTTCCAAACCAACATATCTTGAGATGACAAATAATGCACACTTTGCTTTTTCAGAAATGGAGTCCTCTCTCACAAGCTCCGAAGGAGGGATTATTGAATTGACTTGTGAGAAATGGAAAGAAGAAAACAAACAGAAAAATAAAAACTTTCCAATCTCCCAGCAGCACACACAAGAATATTTAAATTGCTGCAAAGTTGAGCCCACCACAAGCCACCGGTTGAGGATTCTGTCAAAGGCAGTCTCTAACTTATTCTAATTTGGCTGCCTTTTCCGAATTTTTAGATATAGAGTTTGATTCTAGGCCTGAATGTGTGTATAATTACAATGCACCAATAAATGAACATAAAAAAAAGAAATGTGAGGAGATGACTGAGACCAGCTCTGCATCTTGCAACTCAGTATCACTTTTTTGTTGTTGTTGTTGTTAGTTAACCTTTTTAAGATCATTGTAGATTTAGTAAGAAATAATAGAGGTCCCCTATTTACCCAGTTTCCCTTCATGTTAACATCTTGCAAAATGATAGTACAGTATCACAATCAATATATTCACATTAATGTAATCTATTGGTCCTATTTAGATTTCCCCAGTGTATTTAGTTCTATGAAGTTTTATCACGTGTGTAGCTTCATGGAGCATCAGGACAGTAAAGAATCCAAGCAGTTCCATCGCCTCAAGTCTCCTGTTTCGTCACTGCAACAGATAAACGTGAGTAAGTCAACTTAAAAAGAGGAAAGGTTTATTTTCACTCAGTTCTGGAGGTTTCAGTCCAGCGTCATTTGATCCCTTTGCTTTGAGCCTGCGATGAAGCTCATGTCATGGCGGGAGTGTGTGGTGAAGGAAGTTCATTCACCTTGTGGTGAACGGGAAGCAAAGGGACCAAAAGGGGTCCCAATGTCTCCTTCAGGGGCTTGCTCCCGATGACCTAGGGTCTCCCAGTAGACCCCACCTCTTACCAATGGCGCCACACTGGAGAGCAAGCCTTCACCACACCGGCCTTTGAGAGATTTTCCACATCCAAACTCTGCCACTTTCCTGTCTTGCCCTTTTGTGACCTTGAGGGACTGGCTCTTTCCCACTCAGCAGAGTTCCCTTGAGAGCCATCCAAGTTGTTGTATCAATAGTTTGTTCCTTTTTATTAAGAAATATTATGGTGTAGTTTAACCATTCACTCATAGGAAAACACTTTGTGTTCTCCACTGGGGGATAGTAAAAATGAAATTGCTGTGAACGTTCATGTATAGGATTTTATTTAATGATGAATTTTTCAATTCCAGGTCTTGAGGTCATCACATGTTGAACTTTATTTTTTTCAAAAGCTGAGGACCTGTTTTTAGAGCAGATGCAGTGTTCTGTATTCCCACCAACACCGTGTGAGTGACCCAGGGTCACTGCAGCATCACCATCAGTTGGTGTTATCATTATTTTTTATTTTAGGTATTTTAAAAATGTTTAACCATACTGCATTACAGCTGTCATTAACTTCCCCATTGTGGCCAGCGATGTTCGATGTCTTTTTATGGGCTCATTTGCCCTCTGTTTCCCTTTTCTTGCCTTCCTATGTGCTGCTTAAACATTTTCTAAGTCTTGACTTACATGACATGTTTGTATCATGTATATATCATGTATATATCAATGTGTATAACTATGCAGTAGCTCTCTGTGTGTTACAACGTCCACATATGAATCATCACGGTCCATGCATACCAATGGTTTACCACTTGGATTGAGGAGTGGTACATCAGCTACCCCACTTTTATTTTCTATGCTGGGGATCACACCCAGGGCCTCACATAAACTAGGCAAGTGCTCCACCATGAACTGCACCCCAAGCCCATCTCCCCATTTAAATATCATTGTCTGGAGCAGTATATTATCATTTTAGTTTCAATAATTACATGCGACTTACAAAACCCACAGGATAGCTTATTTTATGTATCTATATATTTGCTCTTTCCGTTGCTCTTTCTTCCTAATGTTCCAAAATCCCTTCTTTTTATTGTTCCTTTTTGTTTGAAGAAACTCCACTAGCCATTCTTAAGGATAGTTTTGCTAGTGACCCTCTCTGGGTCACTTTCTGCTCTTAGGTGGGGGGTCCAGAGACACCTGGTCTGGGTTTCTTTCTACACTGGGTGGGAAGTACTAAGTAACCCTCCCACTGTGTAATTTGTCCTTTCCCAGGGTCCCCAGGACCCACCCTTCTCTGCTCAGAGTTCTCTCTTGATTCCTTCTTGTATTGTATTATTTCTAGGGCTTTCAGTTGTAGTTAGGAGGAAGGAACAGGGAGATATGATTTTATGCGATCCCTTTGCCTTTAGCACCATTTACAAACCAGATCTTAAATTGGCAATGGGTAGGGCTGACATGAGTTGCAGACTATTTTGTTTGCCCCACACTGTTTTTTTTTTATGTAAATATGTGTGTATTTATTTGTTAACAGATAAGAAGTATTTAAAAATCAGAAGGGTCTTCATAAAATCCTACATTTCTGGATTCACTGAGAAACTCAGATCTGGCTACTTGGGCCTGAACTGAGCACCAGTCAGTTGAAGATGAGGAGAAACATCCCTCTTGGGACGGGGCAGTTGCAACATTCTCCTTTTTGCTAGGTCCATCTTCTTTGGGCATCTAAATCACAAGTCTGGCTCCCCGAGTTAAAAAACCCTCACATAGGTCCACTAATGAACAATCACAAGCCTTTACAACTGCACTTTATAAACTTTCCCATAAATTCTTTCATTTAACCCTCACCATAAAAAAAGTGGCTCTGTTTAATCCTAATTCTAAGTAATAGGTCCTATTACAACCATTTTATGTCTCAGGAGACTTGCTTTCAGAATGATGATGAGACGTGCCAAGGTTATGGTGCTATTTAGTGGCAGAGTTGGGATTCAGCCCTCATCTTTGGTCACCAAGCCCCATACTCTTTATTCACCCCCTATAGCGGACAAGACCATGGAGATGTTCCCTAAATAATGCACCAAGCCCCATTGTTTTGACACATGAATGTCCTTTGTGAAAAGAGTCCCATGGACTCCCTTTGCTGTCACCCATGCCCACCGACATTGTGTGCTAACTTTGTCAGGACAATCAAACATAGAAGCAAAACAAAAACTCAGCTGTCACTGAAGGAATCCTGAATGTGACCTTTCTAATCAATTAATACCTATTTAGTTAGAGGCAGGCGGTTTGTTGGCACTGGTGTATAAACAAACCACAGTGCATGTTTTTCCACCCTACACATTTACATCTAAGCCAGCAGACCAGACCAGCACACTTTCAGACAATCAGAAAACAATATGTTATTGTACATGGTAAAAACTCAGCTGTGCAGATTTGCATGGAGAAGAGCTAGGAGAGTGCAGAGAAAGTTGAAACACTTATGACTTAAGATTTATTCTGTAGTCTCTACTGCCTATAAAAGTTTGACCTTTGACAAAACTGCTGGGAGAAGAGAAGGAACCAGAAACATATTGGAAGCGCCATGAATAATGCTTCCTTGTGCATGATCTTCCTGATGTCATTACTACAAACCCAGCCGGAGGACAGGTTTTCCCGGGGGATAGATAAAGAGTAATCCCATCCCTGCAACCATACAGCAAGAACAAACTAAAAATAAGAAAATGGACAAGTTCAGATGAAAAGAGAGAGCGATCAAGCACACACAGTCCCGAGGGCACTGTGCGTTTCAAATCCTAGCCAAGGATTCTGGGAGAGTCCTACCTATATCCACTTCCCCTGAGGTTAGCAGGCCAGTGACCACGACAGCCAATCTACTCTGGTGGCAGTGGCACTGTGTGTCCCAAGGCTAGGTCCTAGTGGCCAAGAGCCAACACTTGTCTTTGCGGTCCTGAGTCACCATGCTGGATGGGCCTGGTGTGGACGCGCCACATGTGAGTCCCAAGTGAGCCCAGCCTGCCAGCCATTCCAGTCCAGGTGTCAGATATGTGAGCGAAGAAGTTTCCAGATAATTCCAGCCCCCAGCCATTCTAACCACCCCCAACCATTCACTTCTTCCCAGCTGAGGCCTAAGAATCATGGACCAGAGAAAACCCACACAGGCTACATCCTCTCTACATTCCAGATGGGTAGAGTCCAATAGCATATTGTTGCTTTCTAGGGTCTCAGGTGGTCCTAGGTAATCAGTTTCCCCAGGGACAGCTTTTCTCCATGGTTCTAACTCATGAGGATGATAAGTCTTAGACACCAGCCCTTGCTTAAGCAATCTATTCCGGCAGGACTTTTTTTTTTTTTTTTTTTTTTTTGCGGTACCGGGGATTGAACCCAGGGGCATTCTACATCCGTGTTACACCCCCTGCCCTATTTTTTTATACTTTATTTTGAAACCGGGTCTCACGAAGTTGCGGAGGGCCTCGCTAAGTAGAGAGAGAGAGAGAGAGAGAGAGAGAGTGAGAGAGAGAGAGAGCTGAGGCTGGCCGCGAACCCAGATCCTCCGGTCACTGCCTCCCAAAGTACTGGGATTACAAGTGTGCGCCACCACGCCCAGCTCCGGCAGGACTTTTTTAAGATGGAGCCCATGATATGAGCTAGATACAGTCATAAGTCAGAAACCTCCTAACCAGGAGAGTCTCCATCTGTACCTCTTTCTCAAAGCTTGGGGGATTCTTTCCCTTTTCTTATACCTGTATTTGATCCAAGTCAATTGCTAGATGTTTCTTTCAGGAGGGACATTTAAGCCATTCTTGTAAGGGTGAGCTTTGATTTAAGATGTATGTGAGAGTCTCGTCTGTGCTGAGGTGGTCTCATCTCCTACAAATCCCCAGGCCAGAGTACACCGTACTGAGCAGTAACAAGTAGTCTTCACCCTCCATGATGCCTCAGGGGGCTGTAAGGCCACCATTAATGTTATAGCCCACAGATGTCTCTTCTAGTATACTACACATTTTGAAAAAGTTGCCATTTTTAAGTCACTGAGTTTGGAGGTGACTTGCTATGCATCAGTAATCAGGACATGGGAAAATCAAAGGCAAAACAGAGGCAAAAGAGGCACATTCAGTACAGAGACAGTACAGGAAGTAGAGTTAAGTATGACCCAAGAATGCAGCCAAAATGTAAAAGGAAAATCAATGGCAAGAAACAACATTAGCTTCCAAGGACCATTAGTCTGTGCTGCGAATCCAATTCTGGGTACCAGCGGCACATATAAACTGTTATGATCACATTAATCGTTATAATCACATTAATCAGCATGAGATAATTCTTCAGGGAAATGCCAACTGGAATATATATTTTTATATATATTTTTATATATTTATATATATTTATATATATGTTTATATATAAATATTTATATATATATATATTTATATTTTTTTTCTGTGCAAAGGAGACAGTTTTCTCTTTTGCCAGAACTAACCTACCCAGCCCTTTTTCAGCCTGCAGCATCAGTCTCATAAAGTCTCCTGATAAGTATTCTTATCAGGAAGCTGGAATTTGCCTGCCTTGGGGTCCCTGGGTTCTGGTGAGCCCCGAGGCCCCTGAGCTGCCCCACATCTGGAGAGCTAGGGTTAGGGTTAGGGTTAGGGTTAGGTTAACCACAGTGGAGAGCTCGGTCCACCTGATATCTTGTCCAGTACTGCAGCTTGGGCTGCATGCTCTCTCTTATCTTGGATCTCAACACCCTGAGACCTTGGCATCCTTTCACCTGCCCAAGCTGAATTCTGCCTGGCTCCAATCCTAGCTGCCATCTTGCACACACCAGACATATCACCTGGTCCAGTTTTTTCCACAGAGTTCAGCCCGAGGCCCATGCCCCTTGGAATATCTGCAGAAAAAAAAAAAAACCTGGCTCTCCACTTTGAGGAAGGCCCTGAAGTTCAGTTCATCTTGCTGGTCCCAGTACCAGCTTACTCTAGCCCCCCATGACCCAGCCTGCCTTGCGGTGAGGCCACGGATGTTGTAACAACTCTTGCAGGAAGTGCACCATTCTGGGGATAGACTAAACATTGCCCACCTGGATCCATTGCAAAACCTCTTTTCTTTTAAGCACTTCCTCCTGCGACTCCCCAAACACCACTGAGCAGAGTCAAAGACGTACGCCAGCTCGTTCTCCCTTGATTTACTCCGTGGAGCTCCGTGGAGCTGTTCCTCTAAGCGGGGCGTTTACTTTCAGGTTGCTGGTTAATACCTGTGGAGCGGAATCCCAGCTTACTCAGCGCTGGGACTAACGGAAAAACTTAATGGACCTCAAAGTCTCACAAGTTGGCAGTTTAAGCAGAAATTTCCAAATTTGCCAAAGAAACAGCTTTGTTACTTTAGTTGCTGGAAGGGAGAACAGACCTGGAGAAAGTGACAGTCTATTGACCCCTCTGCCAAAAACACTGGGTAGCTTGGTTAAGGAGCAAGCACTTCAGGGGTCACAAGTGAGAGCAGACACCTCCTGCTGCCCAAAGATAAGCATCAAAGAAACACCCAACAATGGACTCATTTTTTTTTCTCCCAGAGAGAGGGAAGCGGAACAGGTCTGAGGGGATGGGAGGAGAAGTTCTGAGGCTTGATTGAGCCTCATTGTGAGGCTGTCTGGGAAGATTGCACAGCTGAGCTAAGTGTTGTATTCAGCAAAGCACATGATGGACAGTGCTTTTATACCAGGGACACTCCAGTCAGCACGGAGCCTTAGACGGCTGAGAAAATTAAAGCCTTTTCAGGCCCTTTCACAACACACCTGATTTCTGCATTAAATTTGAGGGTGGATGGGCATTGTGTGGGGTAATTGCCAGCACTGAATGTCACCATAGGCAACAGACTTGCTCTGATCTTCCCAGACAATGGGTGGAGGCCAGCTCTTCCCCAGTATTTAGGCTGCTCCAGGCATTGGTGATAGCGATGGGCCCCTCAGAAGAGGGGTGCTGGTTTCTGGGCCCATTAATTTCCAGCCCCAATCTCACCTTTAATTGAAGGGGAGGATCTGTATGTTCCTGACCCTATGTCACAGGACTGGGTCAGCAGGGAAGCCACCTGGTTTGACAGCAGACCTCTTTGCTGTGTTATATGTCAATAATTGACACGGGGTGAAAATCTAAGGCAAAATGGAGGCGAAAGAGGCACGTTCAGTAGAGAGACCGTGCAGAAAGCAGAGTTAAGCATGACCCCAGAATGCAGCCAAAATGTAAAAGGAAAATAAATGGCAAGGAACAACATTAGCTTCCAAGGACCATTATTCTGTGCTGCAAAACTAATTCTGAGTGCCAACAACACGTACAAACTGCTATGATCACATTAATCGTTATAATCACATTAATCAGCACGAGATAATTCTCCAGGGGAATGCCAAATGGCCTTTTATATATATATTTTTTTCTTCTGTGCAAGGGAGGCCGTTTTCTCTTTTGCCAGAATTAACCTACCCAGCCCCTCTTTGGCCTGCAGCATTAGTCTGAAAAGTCACTCAAACATCTTAGCAGGACTTCAAGCCCACATCTGTCAGCCTCCCAAGCTGGAATTTCTTACCACAGAAGGATCTGCTACACTCCTTTGTAGCTTGGACAGCAGGTCAGTGTCCCAGGACATGGGTAGGGTCTGTCCCCAACTCAGAGTGTTCAGATAGATATGCCAGGGCACAAGGTTCCTGCAGGAATGGGAGGGCCTCTTGCCCCTTCTTAAGCAGCTGGCACATCTGCAAATAACAGGCATCCCACCAGCCATGCTGATGCGAACCACAGCCACTCCCTGAGGAGGCGACTTCCTGGCAGGCCTGGTGCGTCACAGGACAGGAGCGATGCAGCCAGCAAACACCAAGGCCCCTCAGACTCCTTGAATAAGGCCAGTGTTTGCCTTGGCTCTCCTGAGCCCAGGCCTCTGCCTGCTCTTAACCTTGTCTTCTAAGTACCTGGCATAGAATCGAAAATTCAGAGAGCAATAATCTGGGGATGACTGAGACTGGAAAGTTGCTGTGTTAGAGGAGGCCTAGCGCTTTCACAAATAACCCCAAACCGCAGGGACTTAATAAAGCAAAGTTGTGTTTCTTGTTCTTGCCATAAACCACACTGAGTCAGCCAGGGAAGAAAGATGAGTGAGAATTGCTCAGCTCTGAGGAGTCCATCGGGACCCAGGCATCTCCCTTGTAGTGATTCCTCCTCTCCTAGACACGATGAGCCCTGGAGGTTTGGGGGCTCCGTGCGGGATCTTACACATCTGGCCGGCCAATGAGGCAAGAGTGTGGAGTATCACACAGGAGGCCCGCAGGTAGGAGACCTGGAAATTACACACATCACTTCCATCCACATTCCTCTTTCCAAAATCCCACCTACCTGCAGGGAGGGCTGAGAAATACATCAGGCTGTGTGTCCTGGGAGAGTTGGGGGGGTGGACTCTTTTGAAATGCTAAAGATCTCTGCCATGGTTTCCATGGCTTTAGGCTTTTGTGGATCACATTTGTGTGTGTGTGTGTGTGTGTGTGTGTGTGTGTGCGCGTGTGTGGCGCCAGGGATGGAACCCAGAGACATTCTACCTCTGGGCTACAACCCCAGCCTTCTTCTATTTTTATTTTGAAACAGGGTCTCGCTAAGTTGATAGGGTCTCACTAAATTGTGAAGACTGGCCTCAAACCTTGAGATCCTCCTGTCTCAGCCTCCCAAGTACTGAGATTATAGTTGTGCACTACCACACTCGGCTGTCATGTATAATTTAAAAGATGTCAGGAGCTAATTTCTCCAACCTGGATTCTCCTTGGCACAGTCTGAATCACTGAGCACCTCAGAGTTCTGACACAAATAGAAAAAAAAGAAAGCAAACCTCCCAGGGCCCTCCTCAGCCCCTCTGGACCAGTCAAGGTCAAGATCACAAACTCCTCAGGGAGCCTTCATGATGTTTGAGAATGGCCTATGAGTTCCAATTCCACACCAAAGGCATATGGATTTAGATGCAACCTACAAAGGGGAGTTCACCTAGCGGGCATTGCTGCCACTCACAGACCCTCCCCTCTCCGTGCATACCTCTGGTGGTCTTTGGACAGAGCTGGACTATCTCAGAGCCAACAAGTAGACATGACCTTTCCATATGGCCAGGCCCCTCACTTGAAGGCTCTGGAGTCCACGGGAGGTGGACAACCTCCAACGTGCTGCCATTCTGCTACAGCATGTGCAGCAACCAGCAAGGCCACAGGCACTTGTGCTAGCCTTAGTCCTGTGCTTCCACCAGCATCTACTGAACACCAGTTACGTGCTGCATTCGTCACAGTTCTCTAGAGAAACAGAACACACAGGGTATGTAAATTATAGAAGGGTATCTTACACATGCAGAAGAAAGCTGGAGGAACCAGCAGCCGCCCAGTCCAAGAAGCTGGAGCCTCAGAACATGAAGGACCAATGATGCAGCCCCAGTCTAGGACATAAATGCCTGGAAACTCCATGGAGAGTCAATGGTGAGATTCCATACTGGACGAGCGAAGGAGCTGCAGTCCCTTGTCCTCGGGGAGAGAGAGCAGCAGCAATCGATGCACCCACTCAGGAAGAATCGAGCTTGCCTTCATGCCACTTCGTCCTTCTTTTGTCCTTTGTTCCATCTGGCCCCCAACCTGTTGAACACTGCCGCCCACACTCAGGGTGGGACTTCCCCCTCGATTTGCTGTTCCACATGCCAATCATCTTACCAATGCATCCCAAAGTGTCTTAATCCCAGGCATCTCTTAGTCAATGAAGTTGACACTCCAGATTCACTATCACGCATGCCAGGTTGCAGGATGTAAACAAAGGAATTAACAAAAAATAATTAGAAGGAAGCGCCTTCCCTAGTAGAAGTTATGGCCTATTACTGTGAGGGAAAGGAGCATATCAGAAAATATGCAATGACAGCTAGGTGTGCTCATGCACACCTGTTATCCCAGTACTTGGGAGGCCAAGGCAGTAGGATTGCAGGTTCGCAGCCAGCCTCCACAATTTAGCGAGACTCTCAGCAACCTATAGAGACCTTATTTCAAAACAAAAAATAAAAAGGGCTGGGGGTATAGTTGGTGGTAGAATGCCCCTGCGTTCAATCCCCAGTTCCACCCTCCAGAAAAAATGCAATGACAATTTGATGTGCTACCCCCTGTGCTGGGGGAAGTAGGACACACCTCCAGAGCCCAGAAGCGAAGCCTAAGCCAGTCTTCGGGCCTGGGGCAGGTTTGCAGAAAGCATTATCTGAGTGTGGAGACCTGTAGTATGAGAAGCAGCTGCTCAGTGAGAAAAGCATGAGCAGCTGCCTAAAGCAAGAAAGAGAGATGCTGGAGGGGAGGAGCTAGAGAGGAAAAAGGAGTGAAATAAGCCTGGTAGAGACACATAGAGTCCCACAGTCTCCTGAAGGCATGTGGACATTATCCAAGGAAAACAGGCAGGCCCTAAAGAACTCAAAGTAGAGAAACTCTGTCAGACTGGTGTTGTCAAAAGATCACTCTGGCTGCCATTGGAGGATCAAGGAAAGGCCATGAGGCTGAGAAGGCCAAAGGAGGCGGCCCACAGCAGTGCCAGCTGCCCAGGTCAGAAGGCAGAGGAAGGCACAGGCATGGGGCGCCCCTTGACACCCAAAGGTCACGATCCAGCGGGCCCGCCCGCCAGTGGGAGCCCCAGCTGACGCGTCCAGGGCAAGATGAAGTAGGTCTGGGGCTCTGGCCACAACTGCTCAAGGCCACGTTTCTGCAGCTGGCACACCCAGTGCAAACAGGAATCCTGCTGGTGTGTGTGTCCCAGGACACCAAGGTGCTTTCTCCCCTGGACACCCCTAAAGGCGGCAGCACTTTCCTGGGGGCCACGGCCACATTCTGAGCATCAATAGAACTGGGTATTTGGGCCACACAATCCAGCCTTGTGGGGGTGCTTGCTGGGCCCGGGTACAGTAGCTACTTCCAGATTAGCACGCTCCTGTGAGCACAGGATGAGGAAAGGAACAGAGAGGCCAAGGGCAGAAAGGTGTCCCCTTCTCTGCGCACTTTGGGAAAAGGCGCTGGTTGGAGCAGGCCAAGCTGCAGATGGCAGCCTGCCGGGACAGGGCCGGCAGAGCTTGTGGCCTCTGTGCCAGCATCTCCCTCCCTCCCCTGAGCTTCCTGTCTCTAGACACAGGTGTGGCTCTGAGCAGCTTGGAAGGGGCCGATGAGGGCCAGGCACTGGGGAGACATTGGCAGCGTTCTCAAGTGGGGCCCGTGAAGATGCAGGGCGCATGGGGAAGCCTTCCATGTCTGCCCAATGGCCACGTTCCAGAAGCCTCGTCATTGGGGGATCTATTTCCATCTTCAAAAGAGGGTCTGCCTCCTGAGGGGGGGGGGGCTCTGGCAGCCCAGGCAAGATGCTGGGAACAGAGATTGGGAGATCGAATGGACTTTTTTGACTCTCCGACTGACTGCCATTTCCTGACTCTCTTGCTCCTGCCTTTGATTCCACTTTCTATCTCTTGTTCTTCAAGGGAGACATCCCCAAGGTCCCCTTTCTTCCTCCTCAGCTAAGTCCTATCAAACGAGTTATTCTACCCTCCCCGGAGGCTTCCCTGTTTGGGGGACAACTAGGGTGGCAAAGCCTCTCCCAGGTAGTTGGCTCCGTCTATCCCTTTCATTTCAGAACAAGATGAGGACTTCTGCCCTGACCCCATTCCTGCCCCTGCACATTGAGTCACCCTAGACAGTAACTTCTCATTCATACATGGAATGAATGTGATTAAATTCCAAAATGTTTTCATTTGCATCAAATTCCTTTTTTGTGAAATATATACTATAATTGCATTTTATTTCATCTTTCTTCTAGCAGTCATCTGTGAAAATTATTTTTTATTCTATTCATTATGAGTTCAGGGATTCCTCCTCCCCCCATCCTATCATATCTGGTCAGAAAACGTGGCTTGTGCCATTTATACTCTTTGAAACACACCGAGATTTTCTTTGCAGCATATAATATCATCGGCTTTTGAACCCTCGATTTGATTTATCTCTTAGTCAGCCGAAATACATCTTACGGCAGTTTCCAGGAAGCATAAGAAAGAGGCATGCTTTCTAAACCATTGCATTTTTGAAAGTGTCCTTTTTTACGGCTTCACACATCAACGTCAATTTAGCTGAACACAGAATTCTAAGGTCACGACCTTCTTCATTTAAGCCTCAGGAGATGGTGGTTCTGTGTCAGAGCAAAATCTGAAACGAATGGATGTTGCTCCCTTTGTAGACACTCTCTGCTGCTGAGCTGCTTGCGGGGCCTTTTTTTTTTTAACCCCTCGAAATCACATTATACTCTCTTCTCCATCCGCTTTGGGCTCCTAGCTGCCTGAGGTTCCAGGAGCACAGGGGCTGCTCAGAGGAGGTGAGACACCCTGTGGTGAGATGGGAGAGGTGCTGAATCAGGCTCCCCAGCTTCCAGAAAGTGTTCCCCCACAGGATGGGGGAGTGGGGAGGGGGCTGTCCATTGTAATTCCCCAAGCTACACCAAATACCAGCAGCAAGCGCAATAACACAGCCATGCGCTCCGCGCTCTCATTTCCCTTCCTCGAGCAGGGGTTTATTATAAATCAATAGGATTTCTACGGCAAGGGCCAAAGTTCCATGCATGAGATGGAGGAAATAATAAATTGAACCTTGGAAAGGAATTTCCTAGCTGTATGATCTGTTCTCCTCGGAGCTCTGCGTCTCGGTGACAGATGCCACAGTCCTCATCCGTGCCCAACTCCCTCTGAGCATTGTGTCTGTCCTGGCCTGAGTCCAGGGGTTCTGCACCCCATGGCAGAATTGCTCAATGTCCTAAACCATTCTCCCCACCCCAGGGAAATCTTATACTAAAAGGCCATGTGCCAATGCTCCAGGACCTGCAAAGTTTATTCTGGGAAGAAGAGATGAGGGGGAAGATGGTATAGAGGCCAGTAGAGGGGATCCTGCTAAGAAGCATAAAATTGGCCTCAGGATGTTGGGAGATAGAATCCCTGGACAGGTGTGGGGTGTGAGAGCAAATAGGTTTGCTGAAGATGTTCCAGAGGAGGACAGGCTGTGGCACTGCCCAGCTCTAGGTGTATCTTCCCCTACTGCTTACATGAGGGCTCTGCAGAGCACAGCTGTGCTGACATGCATGGATTCCCTCCAAGATTTAGCCCTCATGCCCAAGGACAGGAGTTCAGAGTAGATCCCAAGTTGCTACCTGGCACATCTAGGCGAATAAGCGAGGTCTAAAATCTCAGTTAATATCAGTGATGGACTGAATGTTTATGTTGCCCCCAAATTCGTATGTTGTAACCCAACCCCTAATGTGGTGGTATATGCAGGTGAAACCTTTGCAAGGTGATTAGGCCATGAGGCAGAGACCCCATGTGTGACTGGCGTCCTTATAAAGGATGAAGAGAGCCCAGAGCACTCTTTCCACCATGTGAAGACACAGTGAGAAGACGCCATCTGTGAACCAGGAGGCAGCCCCTCACCAGACACGGAATCTGCAAGCGCCTTGACCTTGGACTTCCCGACCTCCAGGACTGGGAGAAATAATCATTTGTTGTTTGAGTCAGCAAGTCTATGTTATGTTTGTTACAGCAGTCGAAACCGACTCAGACAATATCTCAACATATCCTACCATATTTGTAACCAGTAAGCCCTCCTCCTCTGACATACCATGCTCCTAAAAGTCCTCAATTCCTAAGTGTCTCTGGAAACACAAGGCATAAGAGACATTCATTAGAAAATTTATTTAGTGATCAAACAAGTTTCAGTTGGGAAGCCCTATCTTAAAATTTCACAATGTCCGTTACAATTGTAAAGGCTCCAAGAAGGTCTAAAATAAAAAAAAAATACCATTGAACTCTTAATCCTGTGGTTCCCAGATTATTTGGCCATAGAAAACCCTTTTTAACTAATGCTCATTAACATCAGACAGAATATGATTTAATGGGGAAAATACTACTCTAAGAAAACTTGCCAGACCAAAGAGTTTGCCACACTGTGTTCTGCCCTCAGTGTAGTTCCAGTAGCAAATTAACCACAAAAAAAAGGAAGCTAAGTATAACCTGTTTATTGAGTGGCCTGGATTCAACAGGGTGCAAGGATAAAGCAAAATTGACCTATCTCATATCTGTGTTGGTTCCAAACCTGCTCAGCCAAACCACACACCATTGTTCCTGAATCAAAGTCTCAGGTAGGCCCCAGAGCTTATTCAGTCATTCTCAGGTGGCATCCTGTGCAGGAGCTTAAACATCTAATCAATTTGAGTACCAAAACTCCAGCCTGTCATCCAGTTTTAAAGTTATTTCCCAAAACCACCACATCAGGCTCAGAGAGAAAGTCTTAGCAGGAAAGGGAGGGTGGCCCTTTTGTTTCTCTTTTTTTTTTTTTTTTTTTTTTGCGGTACTGGGGATTGAACGCAGGGGCGTTCTACCTCCGCGCTACACCCCCAGCCCTATTTTTTTATACTTTATTTTGAAACCGGGTCTCACAAAGTTGCGAGGGCCTCACTAAGTAGAGAGAGAGAGAGAGAAAGAGAGAGAGAGAGAGAGACAGGGAGGGAGAGAGAGAGAACGCTCGCGCGTGCACATGCGCAAGCTGAGGCTGGCCATGAACCAGACCCGGATCCTCCGGTCTCCGCCTCCCAAAGTACTGGGATTACAAGCGTGCGCCACCACGCCCGGCTTGTTGTTTCTCTTTTTCTTAACCTTGGCTTTTCTGCCTCTCTCCCCCCAGGCGCCATGCTATTGCTGGCTCTTATGATGTGGAGAAGGGAAAGGAAAAATGAGAGGCACAAAGGTTGTCAAAGCATCTTAATACCTCTGGTCCTCTGTGTTTTTAATGCACTTAGTGCACACACCCCAATACTGGGTATTTTGACCTGCAGGGGCACTTTAAGGGGTTCCTCAGAGATCCCCAATGCCAGAGGGGCCATTGCCTCTTCCAGCTAGCCAATGTGACTGTGTCCTAAGACCCTGGCCTCCAGAATCCACCAGGGAGAGGTCATCTCACCATCCAGGCCAGCCCCTTGGTGAAAGAACCTTTCAAGATGCCCAAAGTCTGTCTCATCTCCAAGGGACCCCATCTGCAGCTGAATCCCTTGTCTACCTCCCTGCATATCCACCAATGGCAACCCTCGAAAACCTGCCACCTGAATAAGCTGTGGCAGGTAATTAGGTCTCAGTTTCCATACTGTCCCACATCAATACATTTTACGTTCCCTTTGCAAGTGAAGTTGCTCCTCTCTTACTTGGTGCTTGGGAAGAACTCTGCTCCCTCATGCAGAATGGGCAGCACCCAGCTCATTCACAACCATTTTGGTTGAGTCTCCTGGAAACAGGCTCTGAAATGGAGATTTGTAATAAGGAAGTTCACCAGCAGCACCCTTGGGAGGAAGTCCTGTCAAGAAGTGAAGGTGAGCCAGGCGTGGTGGTGCTTGCCTTTAATCCCAGTACTTGGGAGACTGAAACAGGAGGATTGCAGGTTCAAGACCGGCCTCAACAATGTAACAAGATTGTCAAAAACCTAGCAAGACCCTGTTTCAAAACAAAATTTTTTTTAAAAAAAGGGCTGGGGATGTAGCTCGGAAGTAGGATGTATTTTTTGTTCGTCTATTTGCTTTTGTGTGATGCTTTCATTTTGGAGACAGGATCTCACTAAGTTGCCCAAGCTGGTCTCAAACTTGTGATCCTCCTGCCGCAGCCTCCCAAAGCTGGGATTACAGGCGTGTGCTGCCATACCCAGTTTCCTCATAATTTTTAAATGCCTATCTATGATGGAAAATTTTCTCCAAATTTTGCAAATATTTTATGAAGCATGTTACTGCACTCACTTGCTCAGAAAATATGTCAGGCATGGTAGTAGTCATGGTTTTGAACAATGCACTACCAGTGTGACACCCAGCACAGTCCCTGCCTCCTAGAATCGGCAATCCCTGGGGCAAGCCAGGCAAGACACAAAACATGTGTGATTATGTTGCCGCAAGCTAAATGTTTGGGCAGATTTTAAAACACATTGGAGATTTCAACCCAGCTTTGAGAAGGTGGAGGAGTAGTGGTGGATGCTCCGGAGGAACTGGATCTAAAGGATGTGTAAGCATTAACTCATCCCTGGAGAGAGGAGACTCTTCCCAGCAGAAAGCCTCGCTGGCACAGAGGGCCACAATTAGGAGAGAGCGACACTATTGAGGAGTGATTAAGGTTGGTTCACATATAGAAGAGTGAATGACTGAGGGTAAGAGATGGGACCACAGAGTTAAGCAATGCATAAAACACAAAACGCCATTGGTGGATGAAATACCAAAAACGCTGGAGGTCTTAGTCAGCATTCTCACTGCAGTAATCTAAAAGACTGACCAACTAACTTAGAGGAAGAAAGATTTATTTGCTCATGGTTTTCCTTGGAGAATCTGGGGTTCAGTCCTTGTAAGGCTGAGGATCCAGCAAAGCCAGCATTACATGAGCACCAAAATCAACCACCAGTAGGAAAGGTAGTCACATCCTCTTCAATCACTGCCTCAGGGCCCACTCCATCGCGGCCACTGCTGGCCCAAACTCCATCTGCCACCTCCATCTTGGCCATTGCTGGCCCCAATTCCATCATGGTACCACTTCCTCCTTCCTTTCAGCTATCTTACTTTCTTCCACAACATCATCTCTCTGCCTTACACATGCCTTTCTCTGTTTTACACATGCCTTTCTGGTCAAACTGCAAGTCTATAAAGTCTCTGCTCTACTTTCCATGCCTGAAATTTGGTGCACGACTCACAGAACACAGATGTCAATATCCATAGTGCAGTTTGGATATTTTGCTGTTTTGAGATTTCTTCAGCCAGTTGAATCAGTCCATTGTCTTTAAATTCAGCTTCACACAAAGTTTCAGGACATGGGCAAAATGCCGATAAATTCTTTGCCAGAATGTAACACATGTGGCCTCTACTCCATTTCCCTATGGAGTCCTCTTTGCCATCCAAAATCTCCTGAGCACAGTTTCTACCATCTGCCTTTCTAGCCACATTCTGGCCCTTCCAATTTCCTCTCACAAACCAGTTCCAATGAGTCACAATCCACATGGTCAGACTCAGATACAGCAGCGACCCCGCTCTTCTGGTACTAATTTCTGTCTTAGCATTCTCACTGCTATAATCTAAAAGACTGATCATGTATCTTAGAGGAAGGATTTATTTGCTCATAGTCCTCCTTGGAGATTCTGGGGTTCAGTTCATGTGAGGCAGGGGACTGTGGATCTCAAGGCATGGATGTGGGAAGTGGAGAGAGGGAGAGCACAAGGCTTCACTCTTATATCATGGAGGCTGGAAGCAAGAGAGAGAACAAGGGGAAAAGGAACCACAGGAAACACATATAATTCCCAAGGCCACAGCCCCAGGGACCCACCTTCTCCAGTCATACCCTACCAGCCTAGGCCACCACCCAGATAAATCCATTACAGTGGATTTATCCACTGCTGAGATTACAACCAAGACCTGATTCCAACATTGCTACCTTGTTTCCATGAGGCCTAGGGAAACATTCTATTTCCAAACCATTACACTGGGCTTCATCACAGGTGCCACAAGAAACCATTGATGGATTTCAAGCAGTTTGAGAATTGCCAGGCTATTTGACCTCTCAGGGTACTCTCAACACAAATGCTTGCAATAACAGATTTCATTAAGCCCAACCAATAAAGCCTTGCACTATAATTGAGCCATTCAACAAATATTTGCCAAATGTAATTAAAATGTTATTATTTAAATCACAAAGTCTTAGTGCAACACCCTTTGGGGAAAAAAGATAAAGGTAAAACTATTTCTGGCAGAAAACTCAATTTATATTTCTCAAAGGGCAGTATCACATCTGTAGTGGGAGAGAAAAGGAGGGAAGAAGAATCACAAGGGGACAGCCAAGGAAAAGAAGGACAATGCACCTGAAACAAAGCAGGTAAGGAATTGGGGGTGGGAAGCCCGGTGTGATGGCACACACCTGTGATCCCAATACTTGGGAGGCTGAGACAGGAGGATTGCAAGTTCAAGGCTAGCCTCAGAGACTTAGCAAGACCTTCAGCAACTTAATGAGACCCTGTTTCAAAATACAAAATAAAAAGCACTAGGGGTATAGCTTGGAGGTAGAATGCCCCTGGGTTCAATCCCAAAAAAAGACTGGAAACAAAAGACAATAGATGAGCCCCAGGAGCTACAAAGCACTCAATGAGGTCAGTTGGGAAGTTGAACTCCAGGCAACTCTGCTGTCCCCAACCTCCAGCAAAGCCAGTCAGTGAGTGATGGAGACGGTTCCCCCCAACAAGGAGACTAGAGAAGATAGGCCCTAGGAGAAGTAAGGCAGTGTCTCAGGTGAACATCAAACCTAAGAAGAGACAATAATAATTCTGCATTCAAAAGATGAACTGCCAGCACTCCAATTCTGATTGTTACATCACTGACCTCCAAAGAACCCTGCCTCTTGATACACATGCCCTTCTAGAGCATCGCAGTTTGGATGGCCAACGTCCCCAAAGGCCATGTTCTGAAGGCTTGTTCGCCAGGCTGTGGCACTACTAGGGGATGGTGGAACCTTTAGAGGTGGGGCCGCATGGGAGGAAGTTAGGTTGTTGGGGTGTGCCCTCGAAGGGGATATTGGGACTCTGGTCTCTTCCTCTCTCTCTCTCTCTCTCTCTCTCTCTCTCTCTCTCTCTTTTCCTCGTGGCCACCATGAGGTGAGCAGTCTTCTCCTATATACTCCGGCTGCCATGATGTACTGCCCTGCCACAGGCCAAAGGCGATAAGGCCAAGTGACCACAGACTGAAACCTAAACTATGAAACCATAGGTCAAAATAAACCTTTCCTCCTTTTAAGTGGTTTATCTCAAGCATTTGTCACAGCAGCGAGAGGCTGACTAATACATAGGGTGACCTTCCACACTGACAAAGCCTTGCCCATGTGACTTGCTTTGGCCAATGGGACATTAGCAGGTTGACATAGCAGGGGCTTGTCCTCTTGGAATGCTCTCTCTCGAAACCCAGTTGCCACGCTGTAAGAAAGCCCAGGTGACCCTGTTGGAGAAAAAGTCCATGCAGAGAGGTTGTGGGGGAAGAGGCTGCATGAAAAGAGAAGCTACAAGAAAAAGAACCCTGGTGACCCAGCTGAGGTCCCAGACAACTACAGCTACTGAGGCACCATGGCAACATGACATAGAGCCCTGTCAGCCTCAGAATCATGAACTGTAAATGTCGGCCACTGTGTTTTGCAGTAGTTTGTCATGCAGCAATACTATTAGAAAGGAAATAGTTCAAATAATGCTATGTCCATATATGACAGTCTCACCACCAATCTCACTAACATGATCAGAGAGCGGTGAGCAGGGTGGGACCCGGAGGGAAACACACCAAGTGCTGCGTACATGTGTGTTTGCATCACTTTGAACCTCACTATGATGTGTAATTTCAATGCACCAATGAAAGAATAAAAAGGGAAGGAAGAAGAGAGAAGGAAGGGAGGGAGGAGGGAAGGAAGGAAGGAAGGAAGGAAGGAAGGAAGGAAGGAAGGAAGGAATGAATTTCAATAAACTCAATTAATTTGTGGTAGCATTTTCTATTGTATCATTTTAAAAGGTTCTGTCAATCTGGATATAAAGGGGAAAATGTTTCATAAAACTTCCCAGAGCAAAAATAAAAGTAAATATATATTGTCATGTTATAAAAGAATTAAATAAATAAAAAAGCAAAATAAGGAGGCATGTAGTGTAGAAACATGAAAAATGAACTTGGAAGTTCCAGTGTGGGTCCAACAGGATTCCAGAAAGAGAATACAAAGAGAATGGAAAGGATGCAGCAGTAATCAGAGAAATAAAAGAAAGAATTCTCAGGATTGAAGAAAGAGGATATTCAAACTGAAGTGGCTCTCCAGGTGCTAAACAGGTTGGAAAGAAAAGACACACACCCAGAGCACAGTGGTCACATTTCAGAAAACCAGTGGTGTGGTCGCTCTCTAGTGGAGCGGAGACCCCGGGAAGATGCAACCACGACAAAATCAGGACACGGGGGATGCAAAGCAGAAGACCAGCTCCAAGCAAATGCATATTTATTAAGAGCAACAGACTTCTTTTATAGACAGAGTCCTGGGAACTTTGTACAGGAAGGCATTAGTCCAATCAAACCACCATGTATCTTTTTAAAACAAAGCTTCTAAGAATTAAGACACTGAGCAGTCAAGTGCTTATCACTTTCTCAGGGAGCAAGAGCAAGAATGTCAGGAAACTCGGATTCTCCAAGGCCGTAGCCCCCCTCTATGCTCCGTTTCTCATCAGAACAGGCTGCGCTCTTGCAGGAAGTGTGCTTCCCGCCAGGCTTGGTATGCCAAACCTAGAGACACGCCACATTCTCAGAGGACAGATAGCATAGATCAGGCAGCTCCAGTCACCTCAGATCACCCACACAGTGGTAAGTATAGAATAAAGGGAAAAGTCCACAAACTCAAATGAATGTCACCTTGTATCATCAATAAAGAAAGGGGGGACAGTAAAACACCATGTCCCCGAATGCTCTCTTTCTGTCTGCAAAAGCCCAGCCACGTTAAGGGAACAACGAGAACAAGCCCGGACTGCAAAGTCAGATATGTATTACCTTGAAGGATGCTGGCTTTCTCTCCTGCACGCTGGGCACTAGGGCAAGCTAGTGTTCTCTGTAGAAAGCTGCTTTTGTGCACGTGAGCCAGGACAAGGCTGGGATGCTGGTCACGCAAGCAGACTGAGAAACCTGGTGCGGATGCCGTCACTGCTACTGCTGGCTCACACATAAAACCCCTCTCTGAGTGGGGACAGGTGTGGAGCTGAGGGCACTGTGTAGAGTGTATGTGTCACTCATATAGCCAGTTACCACTGGACAATAAAATGCACCGTGAGGGAGAGGAAATGCTGATTGGCTAAGCACCACAAAGGACGGAGGTGCAGTCTGTCAGCCTGTCACCACTGAACTCTTCTTGAAACAGCCACTGATGTCTCTCTTAAGGTTTCTCACGTTCTGTCGCTGGGCACTTTCTTCAGCCTGTCCACAACCTACACTACTGCACTGGCACAGCTAGGCTGTGAATGTGATACACCCAAAGTGGAATGAAAATCAGACTGGCATTAGGTTTTCCACTGGAAACAGATACCAAGAAAATAATGACAACAACAACAATAATGATAATAATAATAATAATAGATAAATCTTCAAAATTCTAAGAAAAAATTATTCTGAACCTAAAATCCTATATCCAGCCAAAGTGATATTGAAGAAGGGAGAAGTATGGATTCATAAATATATCTCCTCATGCAATATCTCTGAAGAGTTGAGTATATAGTAGAAAAATTACTACAAATAAGAAAACGATGTGAGACATAAGAAATTAATGAAAACAAAAAGTCACTAAAATCTGTGATCACATATAAATAATCATTGACTCAAAATTTGCAAAAACAAAAGAGTTCACAAACGACTGTCTACACTGCATTATCCTGAGTGAGTCCTGTCTCCCCAATCTCAGCTCAGTCTGTAGGCAAATTTTTAAAAACCTCAAAGTGCAAGAAGCTATCCGCTGCAGGAATACCCAAAGCTACCCAGCAGCAGCCAGAAGAAATTTACCTCCTCTGTATCCAGATTGTCTGGGGGATACAAATGTAATAACATCTCTAACTGGGCTCACAGATTGACTTGCAAATGTGCCTTGTCAAGGCACTGCTGGCTCCCCCTGGAATTCAGAGCTATTTCTTTGTGCTCTTGTGGAGTGTTGGCTCAGATATTGGCTCTATTCCTCTGAATTCCCAGTCAGACCCAGGCGGCTATGCTGCAGCTTCAGTGCCTCAACAGTGAGTAAAACAGGCCCGTGGCTGCTTGCATTAATCACACACAAATCCCGAGAGCCAGTTCACAATCCCCACGTGCATGAGATGCACCAATCCCGCCCAGTGCTCACCCTCTGGCTGCCTCTGCCAGAGTCTGCATGGCTGGGGCGGGACAGAAGATTCTTCTGCTGATCCACTTTACAGAGAAAAATCTGCTTCTAAGGCAAAGTTTGAGCAGTTGGGCATGGCATGTTTCTCAGACCGAATCCAGGAGAAGCATTCTTTTGGGAATCTCCCTGGAGTACCCTTATTTCCAGGGAGCTATAATTGCACCATCAAACTTCGGAAGTCCACTTGGGCGTTAGGTGGAGAAATGATGTTTATACCAATGTCTCTATCACCTTTCTCCAATAATGTGCAAAATAGCCACCAGAAAACAAAAGTTAACAGAAACAAGCAGACTGCCACAACTGGAGAGTTTTATTTAGAAACAACTATGACCAAAAGAGGCAAGAAAATTTTTGAGATAAACCTAATTCCTGAAATGAATTTCCCACCAAAAAAATCCAGATAAAAAAGTTTTCTTATATAACAATGCCATTATCAAGCATGTCGGCTCTGTGTTACTGTAACGAAACACTCGAGATAATCAACTTAAAGGAAGAAAGGCTTATTTTGGCTCATGATTTCAGAAGTTTACGGTCATTTGGCCCTGTCTTTGTGGGCCTGCAGCTGTACGGTACATCATGGCAGGATTGTGTGGACAAGGAGGCTGACTGACCTTATGACAGCCAGAAAGAAAGGAAAGAGGAAGAGAAAGGGTCCGAGTCCTGATATCTCTTTCAAAGGAATGCCCTATATGATCTAATTTTCTTTCACTAGCCCACACCTCCTAAAGGTCCCATCTGAAGTAGTGCCACAGGCTGGGGACCAACCCTTCAACATGTGGGTCTTGAGTGACATTCAAAATCCAAACTCTAGCACCAAAACACGAAAGGAGATTTTGCAACCATAAAATAAAAAGAATGGAAAATTATTCCCATGGTAAGACAAGCAAGAATTAGAGATCATAAGGCAGTGGTAGAATATCAAATTATTGGAATAGAATGCCAATTAAAGTAATAAGGAAATTATGAAAGAATAAAGAAAATGATAAAAGATAAATATTAAGATGAATTTCTAAGTTCTTGAATATTGCAATTATACAATAGGTCAATTTGGAATAGAATCATTGTTGGGGTATACTTAGAGAAAATGTTTTTAAAGGTTTAAAATAATAATAGAACATCATATTGTATATCATATATATAATTTTTATTTGTCTATCATACCTTAATAAAGCTGAAGAAAAAATAAAATCGAAGTGTTTCACTGGGTTTGGGGAAAATTATAATGCAGAAATCAGCATTAAAACAAAATATAGAAAACAATTACTAGATCCTTCTCTATTAAAAGAAAATAAATGAGTCAAGATTATTATATCAGCCGGGTGTGGTGGCGCACGCTTGTAATCCCAGTACTTGGGAGGCGGAGACCGGAGGATATGGGTTCGCGGCCAGCCTCAGCTACTTAGTGAGGTCTCCGCAACTTCGTGAGACCCGGCTTCAAAATAAAATATGAAAAAAAAAATTGGACCAGGGATGTAGCTCAGAGGTAGAAAGCCCCTGGGTTCAATCCCTGGTACCACAAAAAAAATATTATTATATCAAGCCAAATTTTCATTTATATGTGCTGGTGATGAAGACATTCTTGAATGAAAACTCTCATAACATGAAAGAGGCTATTCTCTGTAATAACCAGAGTAACAGTCTCACTAAGCAGCCCTCACTTCCCCATTCTGTGCCAGTCATTGCTCTCTGGTCCATCATGTATTAATCTATTCCATCTACTCCAAGTTTACAAATGGGGAGACTGGGTCACAGATCGGTTAAATTATCTCCCCAATGAGAGAGAGGAAGTAAGTGATGTGACCACGGTTTGAAACCCACTTGTCAGACTCAAAGCCCAAGCACTTAACCACCATGCTATGCTGGATCCAGGGTAGACAATGTTAAAGCTTCCACAATGCTTGCGATGGGTTCAGGTTGTCAATCAGACTCAGGAGATACAAGAGGTGTCAATCTAATGCTAGATGGCCACAGGATTATTAAAGGACACTGGCAGGAGATGAAGCAGGCATGCATCTCAACTCTTTGGGAGACCCAGCAACTACCTTTACCTCCTCACTCACAGAGCACAGGACACTGCCCTGGACAAGGGGTAAGCGGTGCGGGAGTCCTCTTTCCAGGCACCGGGGCCTGAGGCCTTCATGCCAACTCACAGCTCCCCCAGGCCAGGCACAGTCCCCATGGCAGATAAGGCAGACCCAGCATCCACATTTATCTTCACTCTGTAGTTTTCAAGAGAATCAGGCTGGGAGAAGATAAGTTTGGAAGTCATTCTCCCAGGCCAACTTGGATCTACCTGGTCCTGGTATGAACTCTATTTACAACTATGTACCCTGCAGATGGGGTTTCAGGACATCCCATAAATACTTGCCTTTGTTTAATGTTCTTACATTGCATTGAGTCCATCGCATGAAGCTATTGCTTGCCTCTAATGTAAAATCAAGTCCCAAAGACAGGCAATGAGAATAAGAACCGGGTGTTCATTCTAATACAGACCAAATTCCTTCTACAGGTAGCAGTCCTACTGACATCACCATAGAGATTCTTAATGTGCTGCAGTCGCTTGGAGAAATATCAGCACCTGAAAGGACTGAGGCTCTTCAGTCATTACGCCAGCAGAAGAGACCAAAGCAGGGTGAGAAGGGAACCGGCGGACCCAGGCCAGGGACTCACCAGGAGTTCTAGAAAAACACATACAAAAAAAAATTCCAAACACTACAAAGGCTGCCTTGAAAACTCAAGAGCGGCGACAAGACAGATTCTTAGAAAGTCAGCAAGAGCTAATCAAAGGCTGACTGGCTTCTGAAGGAATCACTCTCTGTTTACTTCAAAAGTGGTCTTTGAAGGTGTTTTAGAAGTCAAGGACTCTTCCAGAGGAAGTCAACACAAAGTTACACAGAGTGAACAAGAACTGAAACAAAAAGGCCTCTTTTGTCTTCCCAGAGGTACCCAGGCAGGAGCAGCCTGGGATGCGCTCAGGAAAGAACCCACCTCTGTCCTCCTGTGAGCCTCCAGGGTGAGGGCTGCCCTCCCCTGAGGAGCAAGTCTAGGTCAAGCATGCGTGCATGAACTTTCCTCCACAGCATATGAATGTGAGAATATTGAGAGAAGGCTAAGCAGTAGAATGGACAGCAGACACCTGTTTAGGATCCTCTCGATCAGTCAAGGGTACATTCTGTCATTTCATCCTTTACAGTAGTGGTCAGAAAATAGGCTTCTGGCCATATCGACCCCTTCACCTGTTTGAGAAGATAAATTTTTATTGAAACATAGTCAAGATTGGCCTCATGAATATGAGAGCCCATGCTGTCACAGACGGCCCCTCACTTAGAGGGGCCCAAATTTTGTTTAAGGCGCTGCTGTCACCATTTTGAAACTTTGGGGGAGGATACTGGAGATTGAACGCAGAGGTATTCTACCTCCAAGCTGTACCACTAGCCCTATTTTTGTTTTTATTTTTATTTTGAAACAGGGCCTTACTAAGTTGCTGAGGGACCTTGCTAAATTGCTGAGGCTGACCTCAAACCTGTGATCTTCCTGTTCTTAATAATTAGTCAACAAGGGACTGTACATTCTCATTTTGTACTGCCCCCACATACCACATAGGGCAGTACAAAGCCATTTGTTCATGTATGGCCTATGGCTGCTTCCACACTAAAATGGCACAGTTTAGTAGTAGAGACCACCTACTCTGCAAACCCAGGAATGTTAACCCTCTGGGCCCTTAGGGAGAAAGATTCCCCCACCTTTACTTTTAGAGGATGCTGTGTTCTGGTGTACTCGCTGTATGGAGTAATTTTGTCCCGCAGTGAAGACAAAAGGCTTGGGTTAAGAAGACCCACGTGGGTCAGCTTTGCCAACTGCAGGCTTATTGGTTCTATTTCACCTCATTTCTCACCCCGAACTTCTTCATTATCATGTTTGTCCTACCTTATTAACTAGCAGTAAAATTATGTCACAGCTCTTTTTTAAAATATAGGAATTTTATACCTATAAGATAAAAGAGATGATGTGAACAAGTGAACTTCCAAACTTGTGAACATGTTAATTGTGATAAAAATAAAACACTGTGAATCAAGCGTTTCAACTTCAGCACCGCTCCCCTGTTTCAGCCAGAGTTCTGTGGAGGAGCAGAAATGGCAGGACAAGGGTGTGCATGATTATAAACGGGGATCTGTCAGATCGACTTACATGATCAGAGGCTGGATAGCCCACAATGGCCATGTGCTCACCAAAGAGATGGAGGAAGCCACAGCTGCTCGGCCTATGAAGCTGGAGCCTCAGAACAAGAGGGATCAAAGATGCAGCCCTAGAATAAAATGGGAAGGCCTGGAAACTCACTGGAGAATCGTTGGTGAGAGTTCACAATGGAAGAGTGAGGGAGCTGGAGTCCTGTGTCCTCGGGCGATGCCAGCAGCAATAGACACACCTGAGTGGAGCTTGCCTTCACACCACTCCTTCCTTCTTTTGCCTTTTGTTCTGACGTGTCCATAGCCTGCTGGGCAGTGCTTCCCACAGTGCCTCCCTCCATTTGCCATTCTATGTGCCAATTATCTCTGGAAACGCCCTCATCAACACACCAAGAAGTTTCTTAATCCTAGTTGTTTCTCAGTCCAGTCGAGCTGACAACCTAGGTTAACCATCACACCTCCCCTCACTACCCAAGTGCTATGATTGGGACCTTGATTGTCCCCCAGAGGTCCACGTGTCAAAGGCTTGGTCTCCAGGGTAGCACTATTGGGAGATGGTAGAACACTTGAGAGGTGGGCCTAGTGGGAGTCCTTAGGTCACTGTGGATGTGCCCTTGAAAGGCATTGAAAGAACCCAGTGGCTTCCTCTCTCTCTTTGCTCCCTGGCTCTCAATGTGAGTAGCTTTGTTCTTCACATACTCCTGCCATGATGTGCTGCCTCACCACAGGCCCAGAGCCACAGGGCTGGAACCTCTAAAACTGTGAGCCAAAAATAAACCCTTTATTCCTTATAAGTTCATTATCTCAGGTATATTGTTATAATGACAGAAAGCTAACCAACACACCAAGAAAAGCATGACCCTGAATTGGACGTTTATGGTTCCCATGTCATGTTTTGAATGTCACTCTATATAAACATCTCTACTGCCAGTGAGGATCCCAGTTGCATGGCAGAATTTCCTATTGTCAGCATTGGCCACCAGCCACCCCTAAGCCTCTTGGAGATACTAACGTCCCACACTAGGGCATTTCCTGCTCTCTTGTTTCCAGGCATCTCCCTGGGAACACAGTCAGGTGGTGGACCCTCCGGTCTCCTGATTCCCTCCTTAACAGGCCAGGGAAGTTCTTGCATTTCTACCCCATTCCCCATAGGCCATGTTATATCTAAGCTTCAAAGGGCATCCCAGAATACTACTGAGCCAGACCCAGTGTCTTGGAAGAACTGGGTGAAGACTTCATGCCAAAATATTCTAACCTGCTCAACACAGTGCATTACCTCCAGTCTATGACATGTAGGATTTGTTTCCATGTGTGTTCTTCTGGTTCCTGGAATTCCTTTGTCATGTGACTCTCTTCCTTTCTTATATTATAAAAGCCTGAGCTTCAAGTCATGCCAAGACATGACCCTTGCTGCCAGTCTGGAGACAATGTATAGAGGGGATGCCAGACCTCAAGCAGGACAAGCATCATCATACAAAATACCTGCCTCAGGTGGGGTGTGAAGCATGATCTGCAGGCGAGGGGAGACTGTTTCCCTCCACCGACGCCAAAGAGGCTCCTTCTGCCAGCCAAGATGGTTCTGGAATATGGATGGCTTAAGGTATTAGGTTCATCCAAACGAACCTATCTTCCCCTAGTGAAACACTGACTTAGTCTGCATAGTAAACTGATTTTGTAGCTGTCACCCTTACAACCAGAAGTCCAGCGTTGTCTGTGTTGTAGCAGTCAGATACCAGCATCTCCTGTTAGACTGCCATGGAGACCCTCTAGCTTTCAGAGTGTGCCTCCCAGTGACTATTACCTGTCCCATTAAATTAAATATTTAATTTCCTTTCTTTATTAATTTTGAAAATGAACACCCAAGTACTCGTAATTATCATTGCCCCACACTAATCAAGCTCATTGGCCATTTTTGCCCCAACACTGTTCCTCATGCCAACAGTCACTGTGGCACCAGCACATGCCAGGTATTATTAGCACCCAGCAGTATGTTCCATGGTGACTTCAGATAACTGGGAAATCCAATCCCCAAAATCCCATTCAGGAGATTCTCTTTCCAGGGTCACCCCTAGTACCAGTCATCTTTGTCCCAGAAAACTGAACCTGAAGCAAAATTTACATTCCAATTACTTACTGGGACAAGAAATCCCAGGGAAGCAAGAGTGGGGAAAACAGAAAGTGAAGAAGCAAACACATGAAACACATATAAAGTAGCTTATTACAGAGCTTCCAATTTAACAAGAAAACCCAGCTGATGGGCCGGGACTGTGGTGCACACCTGTAACCCCAGTACTAGGGAGGCTGAGGCAAAAGGATCACAGGTTTGAAGCTAGTGGGCAGTAACTTAGCATGACCCTACATAAAAAGAAAAAGAGAAAAAGAAAACCTGACTTTTTGTTTTTGTTGTTGTTGTTGTCATTGTTGATATTTGACACATTTCTCCAGAACTGTGTAGACTCATTGTATCTCTTAATGTCTTCACAGAAAAAGAGGGTGTGCAATGTGTGCATGTATGATGTTCATACCCTGACATATATCAAAATGTATAATTACAATGCACCAATAAATGAGCATAAAAAGTTAAAAAAAAAAAGAAAAAGAGGGTGAATGATTTATCTGCTGACTTCTTACTATCCCCCTGTGCCACGGCCTTGTTGGGTAGGAGGACTAACTCCTCTTGCTTCCATAGCGTGTCACCCAGGTGGCTCTGAGCAGTCCCTGGGGAAGCCAGACTCTGCGTCTGATCAAGTTGGACCTGGCATTGAAACTGTTATGGTGATGGAGAAATGCTGAAGTCATCTTGGCCTCCGGGGGCAGCTGAGACAATCTGGCATGCCAGGAAACAAGGACCTAAAGATATTGGCTAAGGATTTCTAGAACATCAGCCTAGGCCCAAGAGGCAGCAGGCACAGCTGGATCTGGGAAGGTACAGAAACTGGATGGGTAGGGAGCAATTAGACTGTGATTCAGCTTCTCATGATCCTGGTCCTTCAGTAGCTCAGTTTCGGACATACCCATCCAACCTTAAACATAAGTTTCTCGTGTAAAGATGACAGCCGATTCTGCTACTTGGACTAAAAAAATAAATAAATGGAGTGTTTGATATAATTCTCCTTTGTATTAGAATGAATTATTAGAATGAATATGGTTTTCAAAATGTATTAAGCTATCTACTAACATATTAACTTACTTCTTAGTAATTATCTAACATACTAATGTGCAAGATAGCACTTGAAATGTTATAGCCTTTATGGGAGTCCCCAGTTATCTCTGAGGATTATGTTCCAAGACCCACAGTGGAGACCAGAAACTACAAATGGTACCATACTCTGTATTCCATATTTTTTCTTATACATGATAACGTTTAATTTATAAATTAGGTACAGAAAGAGAATAGCCACAACTAATAGTAAAATAGAATAGTTATAACAATATGTCGTTATAAAATTGCCAACATCACTAGTCTTTCGCTTTGGAACCATTATTAAGTAAACAAGGGTTACTTGAACATAAGCATTGCAATACCATGACAGGTGATCTGATAACTGAGATAGCTACTAAGTGACCACAGACAGGTAACATATACAGATGGATTCACTGGACAAAGGATGGTCCATGTCCTGGACAAGTCAGAGCAGGCCAGCAAGAGATCCCATCATGTTCCTCAGAATAGCATTCGATTTAAAACTGATGAATTATTTACTTCTGAAGTTTCCCACTGAATATTTTCAGACCATGGTTGATTATAGGTGACTGAAACTACAGAAAGTAAAGCAGCTGGATTTCACTCATTCCACATATGTTAATACATAAAGCGTTAGTGAGGACACAGACTCAAATCAGTGAACTTGCCCAGGAACATACAGCTAGTGTCCTGGCTACAGAGCCAGGAGCCAAAACCTATTCTGGCTGTAAAGAACACTCATTCCAAATTCTATGCAGTTACTCAATTGCTTTATTATGATGTGGGACAATCTGAACTTTATAGAGGAACAAAAAATAAGAGAAAAATAGAAGAAGTGAAAGGAAGAAGTCAAAACTCTTCCTTTTGCAAATGTTGATTTGGTTTGACTTTGCTTTGACTTTGTCCCCGACGCTTATCAGAGGTGTGCTGTTCCTGCCGGAGAATCTGAATCTGGAGGCTTCTCCTAGTGTAATTACTGGCATTTAACTGCCCCGAGCTGCAGCACAACCTGGAATGCCACAGGCCGTGATTGAAAGCTTGCTTTCTACTCTTAATTGCCTCGCACTGTGCCAATGACATATTAAGGACTTTTGAAACTCAGGAGTCATCAAGGTGAAATATTGAAAATAATTCCTGCCAGCCATGATTTTCTCTGGAATGTCTTCTTAACACTTTCCTGCCCTGCTCTCCCTAATCTCTACCTTCATCAAGACAGGAGAGGGAGACCTCATTTACTCCCTTTCGGGCCTCAACTCAAAATATCTGGATCAAAAAGGTGGAAACATCTGTAATAGTTGACTTTCAATTAATAAAACGATAGCAAAGTAACAGCCCCTGTAATTTTGACAATGAAAACATGTAAGATTCAACATGCATTTCATTTTCTAAATGAAAGAGAAAAAAAAGGGACTATTGTAGTTCCCTTTAGTGATATCTCAATCCTCTTTCTCAAAATATTAAATATTTCTTGAAGCCTAAGTGGGAAAACAGGGACTTATTGCTACAAACTGTCTGCAATTAGAGCGTGGTGAGTCCGTGGGAGGACTGAGCTCTGGGCTTAGGATCCTATTGACTTCAGAGTGATTCAGAAAAGTACACAGCCGCACACTTATACAGGATTTCCTAGTGTCTTTGTTCATTTGGGCTGCTATAACAAAACACCATAAGCCGGTGGCTCTTAAACAACAGACACTTATTTCCCACAGTTCTGGAAACTGAGAAGTCCAAGATCAAGGGTCTGGCTCTTACCAGACCCCATTGCTCATACATAGTGCCTTCTCCCTATGTCCTCACATAGTGGAAGGAGTAAAGAAACTTCCATGGACTTCATTTTAAGGGCAATAATCTCTTTCATCCTGCAAAAGCCCCCACTTCTTAATATCATATCCTTAGGGGTTAGGAGTTCAGCATGTGAATTTGGAGGAGAAACAAACATTGAGGCCATAGCACTTGGTGCTGCTGGGTAGATGCTCTGGTGCCCCTTCCCTACCACCACACGCTTTCCCTATGTGTGCAGCGCCTAACAGCCAGAAAGTAGGAGTCGGCCTTGTGCCTAATTGAGCAAGCTAACCAAATGGCACCGGGATTTCTAGAAATAGTAATTGGGTAGGGGTGGGGAATTAGAGGGGGGAAATGGCTACATGCTGCATGAGCACCAAACAATCAAATTCTGAGGTGGTGTATTAGACAGGGTTCTCTAGATTAACAGAATACACAGAATGAGTATATTTTTTAAAAAAGGGATTTATCAGATGGCTTACAGTTTGCAGCAATGTAGTCCCAGGTTCTGACTGCACGTGGAGGGTCAGAGGAACCAGTAGCTGGTCGGACGGTCTAAGAGCTGGAGTCTTAGGATTGGAGCAACCACTAATTCAGTC